>NQII01006263.1:68052-124898 GCA_002778355.1 Clitarchus hookeri | reverse complement strand
GGCGTATACAGAGGTCATAACAGCTACGGCAGTAGAACAGAAAAGATTTCAGAAAACGCATGAAGTTATATATACCCTATGTTATGTCGTCCGAAAAAAATATCCATCCAAAATCCACGTTCGCGGAAAGCAGCCAAAAATAAAAATAAAACTAATCCAAGGTGTCTGGGGCTGATCCCCCTTAAAACCTTGTTAAATATTGTCTTCTCCAACTTCTCTGTGCGTTCTTATACGGTATGTTAACATTTACATGGCATTGACCTAGTAAGCTGAACACATTGAAAACCACTTTTGAAAAAAAAAAATATTGGCTATAACTACATAAAGGATGTATCTGAACTCTACCGACAAACTTTGGCAAGTGATTCTGAACTAAAACTACGTAGTGTTTGTGTGTACATGTACACTTAAGAGCCAAAAAAACTGGTATAGGCGTGCAAATGCAAATAACAGAGGTATGGAACCAATCGGAGTAACGCGATGCGGTCGGCAGCTAGATCGGTTACTGCTGCTACAATGGCAGGTTATCAAGATTCAAGTGAGTTTGAACGTGGTGTTATAGTCGGCGCACGAGAGATGGGACATATCATCTCCGAGGTAGCGATAACATTTGGGTGTTCGCGTACGACCATTTCACGAGTGCACCGTGAATATCGGGAATCCGGTAAAACATCACATCTTCGGCATCGCCNACATTTGGATGTTCGCGTACGACCATTTCACGAGTGCACCGTGAATATCGGGAATCCGGTAAAACATCACATCTTCGGCATCGCCGCGCCCGGGAAAAGATCGCGAAAGAACGGGACAAACGACGACTGACGAGAATCATTAAACGTGACAGACGTGCAACCCTTTCTCAAATTGGCGCAGATTGGATTTGTGGACTGCCCTGCAGGATTCATGGTGTGAATTGCCTCCTGCATACCTTCAGACATTAGTCGAGTCCATGCCACGTCGTCTTGCGGCACTTCTGCGTGCTCGTGGGGGCCCTACGCGATATTAGGCCGGTGTACCAGTTTTTTTGGCTCTTCAGTGTATATATATATATATATATATATATACATACAAACACATGACCTACAGCCTAGATCTATTCCGGAAGAACACAGCCGGAATTAAATATAATTCTACGTGTTTCTGTGTAATGCATTATAGAATGGCGACTTTGTAACTTTATAATATCACGTGACGATATAAACCCCATTTATATAAAAAAGGGGTCGGGATATAACGTAATTTGTACGTTTAAAAATCTGGCTCCAGAATTTTTTGGCTGTACTCTGCGGATTAGTACTCGACAGAAATTGCGCCTTCTGTTGTTATCCTACACGCCACCGTTTTCTATAAGTTAATGCATAATATTCTTACACTGAAAACATTGCGATTCATCTATTGATTCAGTGTTCAAACATCTCGAAAACAGTGGCGCGTAGGGTTGAAAACTCAAGGTGACCCTTTCGTTTACCATGCACGGCAGATAACTAATCCACAGGGAATAACCCAAAAATACCATAGGGTTAAATTTTAAATGCACACGTGGAATATAATTCTTCCTTCTTTATGGAATGGGGTTTTATATCATCACCCAGTACTGTACGGTTACCTCTTCGTCGTTCGATAGTAAATTATCCAGAAACTCTTTCTTTCTTGCTGTGTTACTAGAAATCTCCAGGTACACTTTGAAGTGTGGAATAAACTTTCACGTTATGGAATAAACTTACGATATACGTCTCATATGCTGTATTTTCGACTTATATTTTGATCGGGAATCGCCAGTCGAAGTTTGTCGTCATAGTTAATTTCCATCGTGCGTGTTACAGTACAGACGTTGTGCGGAGATTGCAATATTAAAACTGATAGCTGCTGAAGCGTATCTTGTTCTATGCACACCATAATATATGGAATTAACATATTGATAATGCATTACTATTCCTTAAAAAAATTTCTACGTTTCCATTTGGATGTTGGAGCAGCGGTGGTGTAGTGGTTAGACCACTCGCCTCCTACGTAGGCGAACCGGGTTCGATTTCCGGCGGGGTCGCTCCTCGGATTTCCGCACGCGGGAATCGTACCGGACGATGCTACCGCACCGGTCGGCGGGTTTTCTTGGGGGATCTCCCGTTTCCCCCGCCCTCTCATGCCGACGCTGCTCCATACTCATCGGCTCTCAGGACCACGACGTTAAGAGCCGCTTCAAATCTCTTCTGGGTGAGCGAGTGAGTGAGGTGAGTCTGCTTCGTAGTCAGTTCCAGCCGTTGAAGCGCTGCCCGAGATCTCTCTCGCAGGCTCCCGCGCTGCGTGTGTGGAGAGAGACTCGCTTGCAGCCTGGCTGGCCTGGACCACGACGTTAAGAGCCGCTTCAAATCTCTTCACCCACTCGCTCACTCACTCCACTCAGACGAAGCATCAGTGTTCCAGCCGTTGAAGCGCTGCCCGAGATCTCTCTTACAGACTCCGCCGCTGCGTGTTTGGAGAGACTCTCTTGTAGCCTGGCTGGCCTGGACCACGACGGGCGGTGACCGCGAGGGGAGTAATTGGACGACCGCGGGAAGGGATCGGGCGCAACCAGAGCAGAGGCCACGCAAGGCGGCTCCGTGAAAGAGAACCGGCCGGTAAGGGAATCGTGCGAAGCTGCTAATAAAGGTGTGAAATCACCACTTACCCCACGTCACACGACCTCTACTCTCGCGCTAATGGCCTCAAACCTCCTCGTTATGCCCCTAATTACAGCCGCAAACCTCACGAAGAAGGGCGAGGAAAAAAAAAGAAATCTTGGGCAGGGGTTGAGGATGCTGGTTCCAAAGGGTTCGCTCGCGCATGACCTCTCCTTCACGCACGCCACTTGGTCCGTGCATGTGGAAGGACTGCCGGCGAGGAGACGTGTAATTCTCTCCGCCGACGGACCTGACAGCCCAACACAAGTCCCCCCTCCCCCAACTCTCTTCCCAGACCCTTCAATTAATCACGGGTGCTGGGAACCGAATGCACTCGACTGACATGATAATACGTCACACCTAGGGCACAGGGGCGCAGATGACTACCTCGCACTGTGTTTTATGTATGATGGTTATTCACGGACGTTCTTCTCTAGACAAAATACTCCTCTATATAAACGTGTAATGCTTTGCTATGAACCGATTTTTTCCCCCTAAGTAGACCTATATTAAAAGTGATGCATGCATCCTGATTGAGAGGTCATCGGCACTGCGGCTGACTTTTCTTTAATGGCACATTGGACATCAGCTGGTGACAAACTTGCTAACTGAAGAGTAAATGTATATGGAAGTCAGTATTGAAATTTAAGAGACGGCAAACCTAGAGAAGAGTTTCTGCCAAATTTGTGGGAATATTTGTTTACCAGAATGATGCATTCTTGGCATATTATGTTGCACTGCAAAGCAATGTGCAAAATTTACGGTTGAAGAAATAAATAAACTGGAATGCATTACTCCAGCAAGATATTGCTTCTTAAGGTTGACAAAAATTGCTGCCTTAGACTGCCCTTTCTTGGATTTTCTACCTACACAGGGTCCCAGATAATTTTATAGTACATACCGCATGTGACATTAATTTAACTCTTGCGCCCTATGAATGGTTTATTGTCCACATTCAAGGCGACTGTTGGCGCAGTTTCTTAATTTTTACCCGTTTCGTAACCATTCTGGTAAGTCTGTATTTCTGAAAGAAAAAGAAAAGCTAAAATATAGCGTACACAGAGAAAACAGTAGTCACGATGATGAACCAATGCTTGTTTAAATTGTAACAATAAAATATGTAATGCATGAAATGTTCTTAAATATAATTTTTCGTGTCTAAAATATCTTGGATGAAATTAACTATTTTTGTTCTGCCAACCAGACACAGTGAAATATGGATAACATTATTTTTTGGAACGATAAGAACTCCGTTCGTTCACATCATTGGTTCGAAATAGCTGTATGTGGTATTATTAAAGCAATGTTTCGATATCCAAACCAACTGTTCCTTTCATTACCTTTGCGTTATAATTTCCTTTAACTGAAAATGCACCTGTAATACGTCTTAGATAAATTTCAAGCCACAGCAAAGCCAAACACTTTCCTTGTAGTAAACGAATTACGTAATTACAGAGTGAGAAGAACCAAATACATGGAGAATATATACTACTGAAATACATGGAGAATATTTACAACTGAAATACATGGAGAATATTTACTACTGAAATACATGGAGAATATATACTACTGATATACATGGAGAATATATACTACTGAAATACATGGAGAATATTTACTACTGAAATACATGGAGAATATATACTACTGAAATACATGGAGAAGATATACTACTGAAATACATGGAGAATATATACTACTGAAATACATGGATAATATATACTACTGAAACACATGGAGAATATATACTACTGAAATACATGGAGTATATACTACTGAAATACATGGAGTATATACTACTGAAATACATGGATAATATATACTACTTAAATACATGGATAATATATACTACCGAAATACATGGAGAATATATACTACTGAATTTTTCTTTAGTTCTCCCACTGCAATATTACTTCAAATATTGTTTGAGCAGGAGAAAAATATTTAAGATATAGTGTGAGAACTATAGAACTTAATTATTTTAGTGGGCTTCCAACCACTTTAATCTTATTCACCCTGAAATTCAGAGCCATACTGATGTAAGACAAATAATCTAACTAACCCGCGTGTGGGATCATCCTTGATCTGGCCTTCTCGCCACATGTGCGTTAGCATGCTCTGAGGACGAAGGCCACCGATAACCCAGGCAGAACATAGAGTAATACTAGTTATCATACGTTGAATTTGGCAACTCACTCCCATACACAAGAGTAAGTTACCTTATTTCCTATCTCTTCGATGTACAGCCAAATGGGTTTGCAGAACGGAAGCAGAGACGACGAATGTTGTCAACTGAACGTATTTCTGTGTCTGCCGACACTTGTATGTTTCTGTCTTCTAATCAAAATCCTCAACAAAACTGACAAGGAATTTTGTTTTTCTTTTTGCGAGCCATTATTTTCTGCGAACTGCTTCTTCAATGCGTCTAAAATAGTAAATGTAATTAGTTTTTTATTTTTATACTTTTTCCATGTACATTTTCGTGTAGTAAATTAATTACTTTTGTTAGATAAGCTCTTGTTATGCTCTTACAGTTTGCACTGAATACGTCATCAAGCGCACCGCCACGTGGTATTACACTAACGATGTAAGTCACTACATACGAGTTTTTTCTGAAGATTAAAATTCAATAAATTATATCTCCTCAACTATTTTCCCTTTTACACTATTTATTGACGACCTGGGAGGAAACTTTTGCATGATTAAAAACTGTTTATGTACACATGTTTCTTTGTCAGGTGTTATTCCACTTGAAAATTGGCAACTCCAGAAACTTATTCTTCCTGCATTCCTATTAACGTTTAATCAAGAGCAAGATAATAAGACACTATTTCGAGCAATTGTTTTTCTGGAANTCTTCCTGCATTCCTATTAACGTTTAATCAAGAGCAAGATAATAAGACACTATTTCGAGCAATTGTTTTTCTGGAAAATTTTTATTTATAGTAATTTACGTAAGCATTCCAAAAAATTTAGCTAAAAATCACAACCGACAAAGGTATAATTTTTTGAACTTTTTAAAGGTTATAAACAATTTTAATTAATATATATATATATGTAGATTTTCTGAGTACAAAATATTTAAAAGCATGGTTTTTTGCAACTCCCTTACGAATTTTGATACAGTATTTGCTTCCATGCAATGACGTGAAAATGATATTATGACATAGATATATATTAAATATTTGCAATAATGGTTACTGATCCCTTTTTAAAAAATTACAAAATCAGGTAACAAAAACTATATCAGTGTCGTATTGTTAAGCATTCTTAGACGGGCAGAGATTAAGTACCTACTGAGAACGAAAGACGGAAACAGGACGGTTCTAGGGGACGTTCTGACTTCTTACCTATGCGTACTAGTGCTTCATCTTCTATGACGTTGTCTCTGAGCATGATCTCATTTCACCAATTTCCCTGCATGTTCAAGTATTTAACACAAGTTAAGTTGGCTCGCCCCCAGGAATGTTAATCGTCAAGACGTTGACAATCTTGGGAAGACGAGCTCGTGACCAGGGAACTCCCACGCCGGTGTCTATATAGAAACGCGTGCTCCAAATTTAATCTAAACCTTGGCCTGCGCCATCTGGCGTAGTGATTAAGCCAGTAGGGGTGGTCCCGACGGAGGAAGTTGGCGAGAGGGAGGGGGGAAATGAGAAAGGAGGGCGAGGAGGGGCGTAAGGCCAGCTACCAGAAATTTCTCATCCAGCACTGCCCTTTCCGCCAATATAATTTGAAGCGTTTGGTGGTGCGACGCGGAGAGAGTCGGGGGATCCCACACGAGGGAAGTTTTGGTTCTCGGAAGTGAGAACCAACCCCCTTACGGCAGTGGTTCCCAGACTTTCCGTCACCACGGGCCACTAGGCGTAGAATGTCGATCTAACACGGACCACCTAAATCGACTCCTCTTAAATCAACGTTTTAGGCTGTTCATGATTATTTGAGCACTTTTGATGACAACCTTTGAAGAATGTCACTGGCCGTACTTGCGTATGTTTTAAAAGGCACACTGAGTGACGCGAGCCCGGTAAATTTGGTAACGATGGAGGAAAAAATAGTTCCACGTCTTAACGTTAACGTTTAAAGTGTTAGCTTAACATTTGTGAATAGTTGAATTATTTATTTATTTTGCGTTATGAATTTTAAACGGACACAAAATATAAGAATTAGCAAATTTGTGAACTACTTGCTTTTATGATAATTTCATAGTTTCATTTGACTACTGCATGAATAAAGTAATGAGCCCCATGGCGACGTTAATTTTGCATATGGTGTTATAATAAACGATGCACATAGAAGTAAGATTATCAGCAGGGCTTTCAAAAGTGTCGCGTTTACGAACGGCGCATACCAAAATGCAGGAATAATGATTTACATCAAATTTCAATGCTTTAGTTTCATAAAAACTCCATATTTTTTGTTTATTTTAAATTTAAAATAAGTCAGCAAAGAAGTACGGCTGTCTTATCATATAATAAGCCACCAAATAGCATGATCAATCACTTCACACAATATAAAACAGAATGGAACAAGTCCCTTTATCACGCTTTGGAAATGGCCAATCGCATTTCATTGGAAATACTTGATGGCATTTCCCGGACCGCTTAGGACCTAGCCTGGGACCGTCAGTGGGTTGAGAACAACTACCCCACGGGAAGAACATTCACATGCGCCGAACACATATGCTAATATAGCCAACTAAACCCTTGCGGTGGCCAGATTCGTTTAGCCTCCAGGATAGACATTGAAGGTCCAATGTGTTTCATCAAGATCGGAGGCGGGGAACAACAGTTTGACACTCCTTAAGTAGTCGACGACTTTCCACCAGAGACTCACGATCACCACGATCTTGTTTCTATTCCATACCTCGTGCACTACCCCACTGTCTTCGTCAGTGGGGAACATAAGCAAACATTACTGCTGGCCCTTGGTTTTCCTTGGGGATTTTACGTACCTTATTTAAATCCACAATTAGTTAAATATATATAAAAAAAAAAAGTAATCCAGATAAAGCAGTTTACTGGAAGATGAAGTTTTCGAAATTACTACCAGTTATGGTAAAACGCTTTAACATAAAAATGTTTCCCCGCTGCCTTAGGAGAATTTGAGAACTACCAAGTATTTTAGTTGACAAGCAGCTAGATATATCTGACCTGAATAAACTGAAAAAGAAAAAAACGGAATCAAGCGCTATATAAGCTTTTTGTTTAGTTAAACACAGTTTGTTTGACGCAACCAAATTGTTTGTACAGGGGTAGCGATATATTTTATTGCTGGTACCATATCATTTAGCTCTTCTTATTTGGTTGCCCCAAACTGTAGGATTTGGTTGGTGGAGCTAAACATTTGGTCCGTGCAACAAAATATTTGATTGGCTCTACGTACAATAAACAGTTTCCGTTATTACAAAAGAAATTGAAAGGCCGGTGGAGGTTTGAACGCGGTTTACTTGATTCTGAGCACTATGCCCTGGCAACGTCAGCTAAACTGACTAATAATGAAATAGTCATGATTTTAAGTCCGTGCATTTAAATACTGGACAACGCACGTAAAAAAAAAATATTTCAAGGTTTTACATCTTTACTTTTTGTTTCCCGTTGAACTTGTTTTTTTATAGGATTTTTAAACCATTACTAAGCCTCAAACAAACACGGTCACTGCCCTACTCGTAAAAAAAAAATTACAAACGAAATCTCGAGTAGCATTTTGAAACGAAGACATTCAAATGAGTGGCCAAGCAAATATATATAGTTGATTCAAATAAATATTTCGTTGACAGTCTATTTTTTTTTTTTGGCCCAACGTAGAGGTTTTTTTTATTCGAGCGCAGTTTGTTTTACAAACAAAATCAAAATTTTTTTTTTCAAGTTTCATTTACTCAAAAAAAATATTTTTTTTGCGGCTACTAAACATATATTTGGCCCTACACCTACAAAAAAATATTTTTGTGAGTGGGACAAACCTTTCTCTCAGTCAGTCTCGTTAAGAGTGCAGCTTCTTGTATGTATTTCTGAGCAGGTCCGACAATTCGGAAGACGTGCGCCCAAATCGCAATACTTATAGACGTATACATACGGTGTGTGTGTATATATATAGTGCATTCACGGTTACTTCCAAAACATTTTTCTGAAGCCCATTTTAAGTAAAACCCCGTTCTCTACGCGATCTAGTGAACCGTACGGCGTGTATAAATGAGGCGAATGGTTTCTCAAATAATTGCGCAAAAGATTTTGTAGACAACACAACTTCTGCTTTCTGTGGTTCCAAAAGCATAGGTTTTCCCTAAAACACGAAATACTACACGTAGTATGCCGAAGGTGTTTTCCACAACCCAACAGGCTCTACTTAACAGGAAGTTGAATATTCTCCTAGAAGATCCTAAGGCATGATCTCCCGGGGATGGCTTCATAATATTTTCGCGTAGATAAAAAGGCACTGCCAGCCACGAAAAAAAAAGGCATTTCCATCCCACGTCGAAGAGATTCTTCTGGTAACGGCAAACAAAACGTGTTTAGTGAAAGCATATCATATAGTTTAGAGTTTCTAAAAACACCGCCACCTGAAATTCTTCCTTGGCATCCCACGTCTGCGAATATNGCATATCATATAGTTTAGAGTTTCTAAAAACACCGCCACCTGAAATTCTTCCTTGGCATCCCACGTCTGCGAATATGAAACTGTAAATACCGTCCGCTAGTGCTAATTGAGAAATACTGGAGTTGGGAATGCGTATGACGTCTTAAAAGCACTCAACAACCCTCGTCCGACGTGCGCGTTATTTTCGTAGAGTAGNGCATATCATATAGTTTAGAGTTTCTAAAAACACCGCCACCTGAAATTCTTCCTTGGCATCCCACGTCTGCGAATATAAAAACTGTAAATACCGTCCGCTAGTGCTAATTGAGAAATACTGAAGTTGGGAATGCGTATGACGTCTTAAAAGCACTCAACAACCCTCGTCCGACGTGCGCGTTATTTTCGTAGAGTAGNGAGTTGGGAATGCGTATGACGTCTTAAAAGCACTCAACAACCCTCGTCCGACGTGCGCGTTATTTTCGTAGAGTAGCACAACGGACGCACGTTAGTTTCTTAGAAGAACGAGTACTTCAAGCACTCTTCTGCGACGCCAGGTAGGCGGGGGGAGCCTTAATGAATGCGTGCGTAGTTCTCACTTTGTATTAAGGCGCTGCTAGACCTGGGCGCATCCGAGGAAACAAAGCTTGATTACCGCGCCGCGCGGAGCTGCTTGGGAGATACTTGGAAGCGCCATCGCCGAGGCGGGTCGGGTTTGTTAAGCGGGAGGTTTATCGCCGCTGAAGACTTCGCCGGCGGCGTGGAAGAAACCAATCTCCATTACACGGACCCCGACGCTACTTCCCGGAATATACAACGGGAGAACTTTATGTAGTGTTAAAAGTCGTCGATGGTAGGTCGACGAGAGCGCCGACGTCAGCGCTGCCTGCGGTCGAGTCGTGTGTTTCAAGAACCTCTGCGCCTCCGTGAGTGTTGGCGCGCGTCATGCTCTGGCGGGGATCCAATCACGCGAGCATCGCTAGCCGGGTGTAGTGAAGCTTACAACATTCTGATAGGCAGATGACAACTATAGTCTGTTTGTTCATGGTTTCTAATACTTCCCCTTAATCCAAGCTTTNCAACATTCTGATAGGCAGATGACAACTATAGTCTGTTTGTTCATGGTTTCTAATACTTCCCCTTAATCCAAGCTTTGAAAGAAAAAAAATCACCCTATGTATCACAAGCGTTTTATACCAATGATAACATTAAAAAAAACATTGTTTTTGTTCAATAAAACTTTTTATTACGTATTATCAATCAATTATAATATTTCATTTACAAACAGCACGAATAAAAACAAAAGGGGAAAATAGTTGTGTTGGTAATGCCTATCAAGAATATAGTTCCTATGCAAAATATTATTACACTGAGTGTGCACGAATGTGATGTATTGTCCTTTTGGTGTAATTTTCTAGACTCGGTTAAGGTTTTTTTGCATGATGCATATGCATATATCCTGGAAGTATAACTCAAGAGGGGCTTCAGGAAAGTTGGAAAGTATGGGCCGTTCACGGTGAAGTGAGNATTTTCTAGACTCGGTTAAGGTTTTTTTGCATGATGCATATGTATATATCCTGGAAGTATAACTCAAGCGGGGCTTCAGGAAAGTTGGAAAGTATGGGCCGTTCACGGTGAAGTGAGTACTTTTAAAGGCCCTCGCGACAGGAATAAAAGCGAATAAATGTTGTTTATTGTAGCGTCAGACGTTAACTATTGAAATTGGTGAAATGTATACTCTGTATTTATTATTAACATTACAATTTTTACACCAACATGTTGCTGGAAGACAAAAATTTACTGTAAAGTGAAATTGGGAAGGGCCTTAAATAGTGCCCATTTTACCGCGAAAGGCCTATACTATGAACGCACTATACGATTCTTGCCGAGGGAAATTGCACGCCGCTTATTGTTTCCATGACATAAATCGATATCCCGATAGGAGAACAAGAGAGTAAGAATTCGCGGTCATGGCTGCACGCTGTTTTCAAAGTCTTGCATGGTGATTACCACTGATTATTAACCAAACTGTAACTGCCGTAATATTAGCTTTGCTCCTTATTTCAGCCCCTTAGCTTTATTTTTACAATCAAAATTTAAATATTACAACCGCCGTGAATCTAACGACAAGAATCGATTCTCCAATCAAGTGACAATGTGAGACGCCTGTAATACAAAGAGATTTANCAACATTCTGATAGGCAGATGACAACTATAGTCTGTTTGTTCATGGTTTCTAATACTTCCCCTTAATCCAAGCTTTAAAGAAAAAAAATCACCCTATGTATCACAAGCGTTTTATACAAATGATAACATTAAAAAAACATTGTTTTTGTTCAATAAAACTTTTTATTACGTATTATCAATCAATTATAATATTTCATTTACAAAAAGCACGAATAAAAACAAGAGGGGAAAATAGTTGTGTTGGTAATGCCTATCAAGAATATAGTCCCTATGCAAAATATTATTACACTGAGTGTGCACGAATGTGATGTATTGTCCTTTTGGTGTAATTTTCTAGACTCGGTTAAGGTTTTTTTGCATGATGCATATGTATATATCCTGGAAGTATAACTCAAGCGGGGCTTCAGGAAAGTTGGAAAGTATGGGCCGTTCACGGTGAAGTGAGTACTTTTAAAGGCCCTCGCGACAGGAATAAAAGCGAATAAATGTTGTTTATTGTAGCGTCAGACGTTAACTATTGAAATTGGTGAAATGTATACTCTGTATTTATTATTAACATTACAATTTTTACACCAACATGTTGCTGGAAGACAAAAATTTACTGTAAAGTGAAATTGGGAAGGGCCTTAAATAGTGCCCATTTTACCGCGAACGGCCTATACTATGAACGCACTATACGATTCTTGCCGAGGGAAATTGCACGCCGCTTATTGTTTCCACGACATAAATCGATATCCCGATAGGAGAACAAGAGAGTAAGAATTCGCGGTCATGGCTGCACGCTGTTTTCAAAGTCTTGCATGGTGATTACCACTGATTATTAACCAAACTGAAACTTCCGTAATATTAGCTTTGCTCCTTACTTCAGCCCCTTAGCTTTATTTTTACAATCAAAATGTAAATATCACAACCGCCGTGAATCTAACGACAAGAATCGATTCTCTAATCAAGTGACAATGTGAAACGCCTGTAATACAAAGAGATTTATAGGCTGCTTACTTCCAATTGAGCACTTTAGGAATCAATCTTCGAAAAACCTCACCGCCCCTACCGATATATATATATATATATATATATATGTGTGTGTATTTTTTTTTTAACTGGGACACTGAGTAATATGCTCCTTGTAAAGTTGGTAACGGCGCAGGAAAAGTAGTTCCATGTCTTAGAGTCGAATTGAAAATGTAAGGTAGACATGTATGTATACTGAAATTATTATTTTTCATATATGTTATTTTTTAATGCTTATAAGAGTAATAAGTTGTAAACGTGCTTGATACTTAATATTATAAAAATTATTTTTTGCTTCGCCGACGTGTGAACTAAATTTTGATGCCTGTGGCAACGTTTATTTAACGTTTGGTGAATAATACAGAATATGCACTTCAATATATCTTAAACAGCACTTTTAAAAAAGCTCTGTTTACCGTGAACAATCTATACAAATGAATTTATTTACCACTAAATTAAAACATTTCAATAATATTTTAAGTCATTATACCAAATGTTTAAGATTAAGGTGGAGGTATCCCTTCCATCTTTAATTTTTTTTTACATATCTTTGTAATCAAACTTTATTATCGGACATAGAAAACGGCAAAGAAAACTATTTTTTAACATATAATTTTTTTTAAGTTTCTATGGTTTATGTTATATCCGTATCTTCTCACGTGGGATAAAAGCTATTAAATAATGACGGTATCTATAATTATGGTTATAAATGTGAAACGAGAAGCTAGAGAAATGAATTTGTATTTCGAAATAACTGTTAAGACGTTCTCTGTTCCTACACAAACTTGGTTTTTACTATTGAATATAGAAATTAAGTTATGGGAGAATATACATAACTCCAAGTTGGCGGGAAGATCTCCGCCTTAAACATTTGTCTGTTCACGAGGTACCTTCGTTCTGCCTGCAAGTATATAACAACTCGGCTACGTTTGAACGGCGGGATCACCACGAGTACACCNCGAGGTACCTTCGTTCTGCCTGCAAGTATATAACAACTCGGCTACGTTTGAACGGCGGGATCACCACGAGTACACCTCGCACGGCTACGAGATCTCCTTTTAAACATACCCGTTCTATATTCATTGAGTGTGTTTGAATAAATCACACATATAAGCGGAGATGGTGATGCATCGGAGTATATAGACATAATTTCACAAGGAATAATGCCCAGTGGTCAAAACAAAAATGACTTTAACTTCATCCGCGACGGACACAGAGTGGAACTTGCAGAGTACTTTTGGATGGACACTGGACGTGTTTCGCAGGGGCAAAACATGTTTGGGCCTGAACTTAGCGCAATGAAAGACCACATGTGTCAGTGTTCACAATACAGGGATAGAATACATGTTGAACCTGAAATTGCGTAATGGTATACCATATGTGCCAGTTTTTTACAAGACAGTGATACAATTTGAACCCGAACTTTCGTAATCACAGACCACGTGCGCAGGGTTTTCACTCCAACACACATTTGGTCACTACTAAAATGACATGATTAATAAAATAATCCAACGTGTTAAATTGTAATATAAGTTACAGCTTGGTTTTTATTGTGAGTGACTCGACAGAAACGGTGCCAGAATCATAGTTTCACCACATTTCTCATTGACAAACAAACGACATTCGAGTAAAGTGATATTCTTGTGTCTTTTTTTATTTCAGATGTTCTTCTAAGCATTTACAACATGAAGGAAACAAATATAAATGCTTAAGAGTACAATCCTATAGCAATAATTGTAGTTATATAATTTTATCAATTTAACTGAGAATCTCTCATTTTCGTTCGTGATGCTATAAAATGTCTACGCCGGGCATATGTTGCATTCAGCTTCGAATTATGATCGTAAGCTATTAATGAACACAGCAAATTTATTAATGAATCTGCATTCGCGATTTGGGGTACTGATAAACCAACAGTGCAGAATGGGAGCAGTTGGCAGAGTCGCCATATTTAAGTCACTTCCTTCCTACATATTCACCTATAAACATTTAACACCTGAAGCTTAAACTTTTCCTCAGTTCCAGAAAATTAATCAATACATTGAAGCCCTATTAAGATGTTTCAGAAAAATACTGACAAATTGTATACTAATTAAGCAGGGAAAATTCTTAAAATGTAAGATTATGTATCTGTAATTGAACAAATGCCACCTTTCTAAAGCTTACTAAGCAGGAAAACTTCTTAACAAAAGTATTCTTGAGAGTGTTTTACTTGCATGTTTTCAAAATTCCCAAACAGCTTAAGAATTGGATACTCCCGGACACAAGGATATCTTACTAATGTAACTAACGAGCCCACTTTACTCTAAATGACTGTAAATAGTTTTNGTATTCTTGAGAGTGTTTTACTTGCATGTTTTCAAAATTCCCAAACAGCTTAAGAATTGGATACTCCCGGACACAAGAATATCTTACTAATGTAACTAACGAGCCCACTTTACTCTAAATGACTGTAAATAGTTTTAAAAAAGTTCTTAAAAGCCTAAACGATATGTAGGTCTCGACATCTCGTCGACAGCAATATCATTAAAAAAAGGAACAGGAAACATATGCAACTGTAGTGAGAAAATTACAAATACACACGTGTTTTACCCAGGATTCAAACTCACAAAACCTCGTACTATAAGCTAACATGCAACAAAATGGTTTAAGGAGATAGAATATGCCACATCAACTTCGGATGTAATCAGTTTAATGTTTTGGTAGATGTGTTATATTAACATGAAATAATTACACGTCCATCATTTTCGAAATAAGTGCCTGAGCCTCTCAAATTACGTAAATTTACATGGCCAATCATAGCGCTACTTGTTTGAATAATTCAGAGGGATTCGGCTGATTGATTCCCCAAATATCATATGAAATCTTTGTTTTCTCATTCGCTTGCATGTACATAAACACGATATCGGCAAGTTCCTAAACCGCGTACACCATTTCTGTAGTCACTGTTCACTGGAGGAACTCACATAGCAGTATGCAAGAAGTTAACATACCCCTTGGCTTCTTCCACGCTGCTTTACACCGCCGGTCTTGCGTTCTCCTGATCTCACACCGACGTATAAGAATGTTCCAATTTCGCTTCGCTACGTTTTTGCCTATAATTTTTTACTACGACATTTCCGGCCCACCGTTGCCTACCTCATTTCGCTTCTTTTGTCCTTCTACATCATCGCTCACAGTTTGACATATCATCAAGAAAATATCCTGTTTTATGGAAGCGTACAAAGTTAATTTGGAATTATTTACATGGTTTCAACGATATAACCTACTAAGCTAAAATGACTATGTGGTAACCATTTTTAACGAAAGTTCCCCGACCTACTTTGAACATACCAGTTTACATCAATTACTTGTTTGCAAAATTTGGTACGAATCGGTCAACTGTTTCCCAAGTCATGACATAAAAAATGTATTTATTCGTATGTTGGTTCCTTACAAAATAAAGGACAAAAGAGGATTTGTGTAGACACATTTAATGTTTGTAATATGTACTTCGTGCATACAAAGTTAAGTATGAATTGATTACAAAGTTTAGACGATAAGCATAATATACCAAAATGGCTAGATGGCCGTTAATTTGAAAATAAGTGTCTGACCTAATTAAACGTACTTGATTATATCACCTGCCGCAGCACAATTTGTTTGCATAATTTGGTAGGAATCGGTTAACTGATTCCCGAGATAACACATAAAACCTTACTAACTCATGAAGGGCTATTTTACAAAATGGCGAACAAAGTGATTATTTTAGTACATGTCATGTTTGTAACAGATACTGTCAACATACAAAATTAGGTTGAAATTGGTTGAACGGTATGGCAGTTATACCAAATAAACCTAAAATATTTGTATGACCACCATTTTGCAAATAATTCCCTCCTCAATATTTCATAAGTTTACATGACCTACATACGTGCCAAATTTGGTGAGAATTGGTTGACTAGTTTTGTAGATAAAACGTAAAAGTTTTATTTTTTCATGTAGTGCTGTCTTACAAAATGGCGGGTTAGTAACAATATCCATCTATGAAATTAATGCTTAATTCGTACTCCGTCACCATAAAAAATTGGTTAAAAAATGGTTTCCAAGATATTACATATCACCCTAAATTTTTTAATTGCCGCCATTTTGAAAGTAAGCGCCTGGCGTAATCGAAAACTATAAAGTTCAGGTGTCCTAATGTAGTAGTATAAGTGTACCGAGTTTGGTGAAATTCGGTTTTCTAGTTCAAAAATTGAAATGTGACATACGTGCACAAACACACACACACACATATATATATATATATATACACACTCACACAAACACAAACACACCGGCAGGAAAGTGATCTCATAAGCCTTTCTTTCCTTGGGAAAATGGGCTAAAAACGGCGGTGCTGAAAATTGTCGTCGGATGATGTATGTTTTAGCATTCTACCTTTTGGCTCAGAGCCAACACGGCCTTTGTCGAACGGGGTATATACAAGCAAAATACTGAGCCTAAGATATTACCGCTACATATAAAACGCATAACTGCATTGCCATTATCAATACACAGGAGATACCAGATAAATCTAAGACTAACGGTGCCTCGCGGCAGATAACAAATATGAATATTTCCTTCAATATTGCATTAATATCTAGTCTCTTTAACGGCAGAATGAAACATGATTTTAGGTTCCATTTAGATCATCCGCTATCTCATATGGCATGCTCGCCCATGTGTGTCTTTGTTAACATCGATGGCAAAATTTCATTACAGAATAGTACTTTAATACTTGCAAAGACAAATTTGTACTAATTTACACATTATAAAGAGCACATTTTCAGTAACCGTTTATTATAAGAAAAACGCATGCGTTTGGGAACACAGAATATCTTAGCACTCTACGTAAAGCACAGTATATTAGCTGCATATGTAAAATTTCATCAAAATCTTAAAAAATTTTCATCTTGTAAGGAATAGTTACCTAGTTAAACAATCCCACAATGATTACGTGTCTCATATGCGGAAAGCCCTTTATAACATACATTTTTAATCACGGTAGAATGTTTTTGTTTTGTTTCCTGGCTGAACTAAGTTGTATTACATATGTTTTGACTAAACTTTTGGAAAATTTTAGTTTTATTTAGTATTTAGACTTTTACTATATGTATATTATTGGGACTTCTTGGTCTCAACAGCTGTNGAAAATTTTAGTTTTATTTAGTATTTAGACTTTTACTATATGTATATTATTGGGACTTCTTGGTCTCAACAGCTGTCTTTAGCGGTAAATTTCACTTTGCAGTTCACTTGTGTACGCATTTGCAATGGTTGCCACAGTGACTGAACCTAGCTGATTAGCTCGAAGGAGAGATTTCATCTCTCCCTCTCTTTCTCTCCTTCTCTCTCGCTCCCTCTCTCTTTTTCTCTCGCTCTCTTTTTCTCTCGCTCTCTTTTTCTCTCTTGTTCTCTCTTGTTGTCTATTTTTCTCTCTTTTTCTCTCTCTTTCCCTATCTTTCTTTCTCTTTCTCTCTCTTTCTCTCTTTCTTTCTCTTCCTCTCTCTTTCTCTCTTTCTCTCTCTTTCTCTCTCTCCCCCCTGCTTTCTATTCAAGTATAAAAATAAAGCAGAACTAACAAATGCTTTTCTGGGTGGCCTGTAGTTCCCCAGCATTAACTTTGCAATTTTGAGTGAATCGCAGAGGTGCAGTGCAGACTGCAAGAGGCGACAGTCCAGCCTCGCCCTCTTCACTGCTGTGAACTGGCCAGTCACAGCAGTTCCGTTTGCAAGTACACTGCTCATTGAAATATCTTATCTTAACTTGTGTGGATGTGGAATCGTGCCAGTATTTTCTTTTTTATTCTTGATTCTCGGTCACGGAAAACATTTGAAAAAATGTCTGCACCTGATCAGGCACATTTCAATGTAAGCCCTGGGTGGATTATTTGCAACAAGATTAGCAGAGAGTTAGAAACCGTAGTCTGACAGAAGGTACGGTTTTTAAATATGTGGCCAATTAAGTCGGCTATGTCAACTTTATTACTAGATAAAGAAAACAGAAACATATGAATGTTTTTTTTTTAACGTTCAGGCAATGTTCTAGTTATTCTTGTTTTCATTTTTTGTAGTGCAAAAATTACTTTAAATCTATAATCCCGGGAGTTCTTAAAATTAATAATATATTCATGCAGAAAAGCATGTGTAAAATACTGTTTAATATTTAACATAATCAGAGTATACAAAAAAAAGACGTTTAATTGTAGCCCAACAATAAAAATAAATTGCACAATACTTGAATATTTCTGCAACACTATACAAAACAGTTATTTAGAGCATGATACGCTTATTCGTTTCATCACAATAACGTCAGTTGTTTACGTATTTAAAAATCGAAGTCGCCAAAACTAACGTGGTGGTGTTTTTGCAATTTATATACGATAATTTGTAAGCTTCAAAGTTAAAAAAAAAAAATGCAAAACGCAACTCAAAAAATTACGTAATCTATTTTGCAGACAAAATAAGTCGCCTGGACATTTTGTTGACAAAAAGTGTTGATTGGGAAACGGCCCCAGTATTACTTAGTGGATATATGATAATCGTTGTTAGGCAAATGATATTGTGTATCTGCAAGTGAAACTGCGGAGAGAAATGCAACGAGCAGCAAGAAAAAACTAAGAATGTTGTATTTTAAAAGAACTCATTTAATAACGAAGAAGTTATATCGCTACGACTGTCTACTAAATCTGCAAGTTATTCTTCTCTACAGCAAGTATGGCGTGGGCAAGGTGAGAAGAGATTCAATACAATGTGTTATATCGAAACATTACTCAGTATTTTTGGGCCACGTCTGTTTACAAATAGCATTAACAAAAACTTTTCAGCGTCCGCAGTTCATCGTTTTTTTTTTAAATTTGTGGTTTCTTATTGCGAAAATTTAATTTTATATATACCTATGAAAATCGCGGTATAATATATTTTAAGTTGCAGATATGACGTGAAGCCTCTCTTGTCTCTTCGTTATATTGCCATAAAATGACAGCGTCGCCAATTAACGGCTCGTAGAGGCGCCCTTAGAAGACGTTCATAAATATATTTCGCAGTTCAAGCTCAAGAATTCAGCGTAGTTAATTAAGAGGTATTCACAAGTCGAGTATTAAGGGTACTCAATAGAAATACGCCGAGGAACCCGAGCATGAGCGAAACCTATCTAAAAATGTTACCTTACACAGCGACTGTGACCGAAGCCCTTGGTGAACCGTAGGTCCCTAGACGAAACACGCTGATATAATGAAATAAACTTCTTCTCGTGGAGAATCGACCTTAAGGGTGCGCCCCATCAGAGACTGCACAAACATTCCAGAAGCAATACACATTTTTACAACTCACATCGTCAGAAGAATACAGGGAATGATTACTACAAAACAGGCGGAAAACAATTCGTTAGCACATCTTCTGACCTCCCATAAAAAAAATATTAAAAAAACATTTATAACGACTTTTATATACTAAAAATTTTTGCCTTGCATAAAGCACTATTATGAGCTAGTAACGAATAAATGCAACATAAATAACAGCAAAAATAATAAATGGCGTGTGCACTCAGGGCAAGGCGACACCCTCCGAGTGAAGGTCTTTCCAGCTGGGACCCGTAGGTGACCGTCATCCCCGAGCATGACAGAGGTGAGACCCTGGAATGGAGCGGCGCTGGAATGCAGGGGTGGAGGAAACGGGAGTACCCCGAGAAACCCCGCCAGCAAGCGGCATCGTCCAGCACGATTCCTACATGCAAGAAACCGGGAGTGAACACCCGCCGGGGATCGAACCCGGATCGCCGTGGTGGGAGGCGAGCGTCCTGGACACTACGCCACCGCTGCCCCATAAATAACAGAATAAACACGATTGTACACGTCGTGCAAAGAAAATTCAGGTGTGGAGTAAAAGTAACTTAACGGCCACTCTCACGCCACTAGCACGCGTTTCACCATTCATTCCGTTTCGGAGTGCTTAAACGTCAACGAGAATAACCTCGAAAGGGCCAGGTAAAACTTCGCTTTGAAACGAAGATTACTGCAGGCCTACTAAAACGTTACTTGTGTGACCGAAAATTCCTCCTTTCACGCGCAACTTAAATCGTACTTTTCTCAATATTTAGTTTGTGTGTATATCGCTTTTTAAAGAGTTCTGCGGTGTCGTACGGTCTAGTGCAGTGCTCCGTTGGAAGAAAATAAAACGAAAAACGATTTCCGGACGCGAAAAGTTTCTGTAACGCTTTGGTTAAGTAAACACCTCTGAAATAGATTCAGCAAATTTTTTAACTCCTTTTTTTTTTTTACTGAAGCTATGCTCACCGTTTGGCGGTCGAGGTAAAGGGTAGCTTACGAAAAAAAAAAAAAGTATAAGTCAATGTGAGTACGCAAGGCTGACGCTGCTCGCCCCGTTTTTTATTTATTTATATTTTCATCCCCAGCTGCCGACATTGACGGGATCACGAACCAACCTCGTTACAATTGCCGGAGAAAATGTTACCTCCTCCAGCGCTCGATGCTCGCGGCCAGTCATTCATCACGGGGGCGCGCGCAAGAAAGCTGCCCCCNCTGGCGTGAAAATTCCCCGCGCACTCGGCGTTCTACTGCCAACATCCCGAGGGAAAAAATTCCCTCGCCGATGTGGAGCTTCGCTGCCCTCGACGTTCGGGGGGTGAGTCGGGTTCCTCGCCAACTGGGAGGGTCGCTCGTTTGAAACCCAATTAAATGTTTTCCCAGTTTTGACGGCGTTAGTTGTTTTTTGATCGATGATGTTTGTTTTTAAAAAAAATATTCTTACAGTTATGACAGGGTTAGAAGTGTTTATTATATTTTATTATTATTTGTGAAATCGGAGAGAACAAACTATTTACATTATAACGACGATTACCAACTTGAACGTGTCTCAGAAATTCGTTTAACTGGTTTTATCCACCAAAAAAATAAAAATAAAACAAGAAGTTACTGATAACTAATGAGTCTACTTTCCTCTACACTGGCGCAAACAAATTTTTAGAAAAGTTCTTGAAAGCTTAGATGGTAGGTAGGCATTGACTTCTCATTGACAGCAATGCCATTAGAGATGAAACCAGAATCATGTGAAACAGTAAAAAGACAATTAAAATACACAAGTGACTTACCCTGGATTAGAATTCAGAAAAACTCGTAAAATTAATCTTGCTTGCAAACAACTGCATAACGAGGGTAGGATTCGGAGCATCAACTTCGGATGTAATCAGTCTAGTGTTTTGAATGATAGGGTTCACTAACCTGAAATATTTAATCGGCTATAATTATGAATATAAGTGTCTGAACCACTTAAACACATAAGTTTACATGGCTTACCATAACGCTACTTGTGTGAGAAATTTGATGTAATTGGTTGCTTGGTCTCTGAGATATGGCATAAAAACCTTATTTTATCTTAAATTGGACTAGCTTACAAAATTTATTAAAAAGGGGCTCTGTACACGATGTTTGTAACAGATAATGTCAGCATAAAAGTTTGATTGAAATTGTTTGATTGTTAAATACATATGCCAAACATATGAAAATATTTATAAGGCAGCCATTTTAAAACCATTGCGTGACCACATTTAAATCTTGTAACTATTATTAGCCTTCTATTGGTGTACACATTTTGGTGCAAATCAATCGAATTATACAGCAAATATGATAAAATGTTCAGTTTACTCACCTGACACTACTTTGCAAAAAAATCCGGCAAAGGAGGACCTCTGTATGCATATAGGTTCATTGGTCCTCGAGATATGGCATAAAACCTCCATTGTTCATGCGACGATTTTTATAAATGGAGTGCAAAAGTTTTTACATTAGCACATTCAATTATTGTCATAGATAAAATATACAATGTTAATTTTAAATCTGTTACACAGTTTCGTATATGTAGCATACTAAGCTAAAATGTTTGTATACGCGCCATTCAGAATATAAGAGACTTATATACTTAAAACACACTAATTAATACAGCCTACCAAAGTACAGATTCTTCGCCAAATTTGAAATAAATCGGTTAATTGTTTCCCGAGATACGGGATGAAAACAATGTTATTTCATGAGGACTATCTTACAAATTGGCTGTGAAATGAGGCTTTGCGTAGACAATTTTGGTGGTTACAACTGATACTATCAGCATACAAAGTTAAGTTCAAATTTGTTTTTGCAGTTTCGTAGATAAAAAATTTGGAGCTCAAATGTTTGTGGCCGCCATTTTGATAATATGCAAGTTTACATAGCCTGCTATTTTACAAAATACCGGACAAAAGAGATTTTGTGTGTACACATTAATTCTTGTTATATATACAGCTATCATTCAAAGTTTCTTTGGAATTAATTACATGGTTTTGATGATATAACATACAAAACTAAAATAGCTACATTGCCACTGTTTTGAAAATTAGTGTCTGAAATTCATAAAACGTATCAGTTAACATTATTTATCGCAGTACTACTTGTTTTCCATATTTGAAAGGAATCGGAAAATTGTTACCTGAGATATGACGAAAACTTTATTTATTCGTGTATACAAACTGGAGTACAAAAGAGGTTTCCTGTGAACACATTTTGGTGTTTGTTACATATACTCGCAGTATACAAAGTTCGGTTGGAATGAATTAAATTATTCCGAAGATATGGCATACTATGCTAAAATATCTAGAAAGTTGCCATTTTGAAAATAAGTGCCTAGTGTTCTTGAAACATATTTCTATATATAAACTGCGGCAGTGCTACTTGATTGCCAAATATGGCAAGACTGTGTCAATTGTTTTCCGAGAAATTACAGAAAAACTTAACTAATTTATGTAAAGTTATCTTACAAAATGGCGGACAAAAGGATTGTTTTTGGCTTATATGAAGCTTGTAACATATACTGTCAGCATACAAAATTGGTATGAAATTGGCAAAATGGTATGGTAGTTATACCAAACAAACCGATCATATTTGTGTTGCCGCAATTTTGAAATTACGTGCATCATAAAGTTTATTAACATATATTTACTTGGCCTATCATAGTATTATTTACTTGCCAAATTTGAAGAAAATTGGTTCTGAAGTTTTCCAGATATAACATGAAAGATTACTTTGTTCATGTGGCGATATTTTCCAAAATGGCGGACCAACAAAAATGTTTACCTCTGAATTTAATGTTTCCAACTTGCACTGTCAGTATACAAAACTTGGTTAGAATCGGTTCAGTGGTTTACGAGATATAACATATCACCCTAAATGTTTTAATTGCCGCCATTTTTAAAGTAAGTGCCTGGCTTGGTCAAAATCTATAATGGCCAGGGTCAGGTGGATTTAACCTTGCTTACTACTATATGTGTACCGAGTTTGGTGAAATTCGGCTAATGCGTTAAAACACACGCCCAGGCACACACTGTCTCAGGCATAAACACATACACTCACAGACGCACAGACAGGAAAGTGATCTCGTAAGCCTGTCTTTCATTAGGAAAGTAGGCCATAATTCAGAAATTTTGTTAACTTATATTTATATACAAGATAAAATAATTTATAAAATTACATATTTAATTATATATACACAGTAAAATAATATATATAAAATAAATTATAGGTACATAATAAAATGATTTGTAAGTATACATAGCAGCCTAAATTAGTAGCTTTTGGCAGTATTGCGCTATAATACAATTTGGTTAATTTAGCACACGAGCGGTTTACCTGAACATCTCACAAACATCGGTTTGGGAAACGTATTAACGTAGAGGTACAAAACCCACCAAATTCACGTGATTTTAAGATGACACGAGAACGTTTTTTAGAATAAAGATCAATATTAATTTAATCGAGAAACTACATATGCAGGTTTTTAAAGCTGGGAGATAAGATATTATTTATTGAAAATATGAAAAAAAGATAACTGTTTGAGATGTAAATCTGGGTGCCTTGATAATGCGCAATTGAATTTATATGTGTAACCATCAGAATATATTTTTTTCTGTTATATTTGTTCATGAAAATAATTTAGGTTTGGAGCAATTATGTTGAATTTATTTCTGGTACTCAGAAATGAAATTTGGCTATTGTGATGGATTGTTGACTGCCATTCAACATCAATGGAAGAGGGAACCCTCCGTTACCATCCCAAACATCGTCGTATTTGAGGAATTCATACATAAGTTTCAAAACAAAAACTATACCAACAACATCCGATAGTAATGTGGTCATCATACGTAAAATACGTCCATTCCTAAGGGAGATACATTCCTGCGAGTGGGCTGCCGAGAAACGCGTTTATTTGGATTAAATATAAAATACTGGTTTATAGAAGCTTAAATACACATTTTTCATTTTCGTGAGAGGAAACAAGCGAGCACTAAGAAAATTACCACTTTCTTCAAAATCGATACAATGGTTGCGGTATATGTATAGGGTTAATCTTTCATACAAACATATGTATTGTGACAGTATAACAATGAAATATATAGGACCTATGTACATATATTAACATAGATGTATATAAGCTGTCTAAAAAATATTTTTCCTCGTTTCCACCAGCGCTCAACATGCTTGTAGCGGTCGAATTTACCTCGGCGGTGTTATTTACTTCACGTGCGTAGGAGTCGTCCAATTATCATGTAGATTATTTTAATATAAATTGATTTGTTTTCAACGAGTTCACAAATTACTCATTAGAATTTGCAAACGAACGCTAAAGGCCTTTCCATCGCTGTGTTTTTGTGCGAACATGGCGACTTCACGTGCGCGCGGGTGTTAAGAGACGATGCCAATCTTCTCAAGATCCGGTCTTTTCCACTGCACGTCAAAATACGCATCGAGAAAGCTTTTCCCACTTATAACACCGGAAGCTGTGTCGGCCTCTTGGATCTGATTTTTTTACAATTATTTTAATGAACTATGTCATCTCTAAGGACGGTTATCCGAGCTAGCTAGTTCTCACTGCAAAAAAAAAAAAACAAGGAAACTTAACAGGGGGTTGGATACAAATATGCATCTATCTCCCTGAGAACGGGTGAGCGAGGCTGAGTTTGATAAAGCTATGGCTTCTTAATTGCAGGTGCTGGGTTTTATTGCCTGGTATTTCATGGATGTGTACCGAACGCTGTTTTAAGATTACATCATGCTGCTCTGGTATGAGAACGGACCCATCNTACATCATGCTGCTCTGGTATGAGAACGGACCCATCCACTCATATGTAATCGGATGAGTTAATAGGCAGGATTGAAAAAAAAACATCTGATAGCGTTTTGCTCGTGTCGAGTAAAAGTAGTGGCTAATATTCATAAAGTATATATATATATATATATATATAAACTTTTCTTTGTAGTCTACTTGAGTATTAATCAAAATTTTAGAATTTCTCATATTTCAATACTTATCATTACGTACGTAAACACATAATTCAACTAAAAACCTCTACAAATGCATTATAAACTCACTGTTTAAGACCACGGACAACACAGGAAATGAAGACGTGTGACTTTTGACGAAGTAACCATTTTTTATTAGACACACGATGGCACCTAGTTATGCTTATATATGCATATATATTTACATATATTCTACCTCGTGAAGTAATCAAGAGCCAGAAATAAATATTAACGAGTTAATGCGGGTTTATGACGATAATCAATGTTACCTCATTTGTTGAACATGTTCAGGGCAAATGTTCCCAAGCACAGGTCCCTGACACCTTGCAGACTTACTTTAATGTATGATTTGAGGTCTTCCAAATAATAAATGGTCGTATGTGTGCTGTGCTTAAAGGATAAACTTTACTTGTTTCGTCATCACAGCCAAGGATCTGGAGGCTTTGTTTTCGGCTGCGGTAATATTGACCGTTAATAACTTACAGAGCAGTAACGAGGTTTACGAATCAGTTACTCACGAGGAAAATGCTTGGGCTTTGAGTATCGTCGTGTACTGCACGCGCGAGAATACCTTTATGTTCGTTTCGTCGACAATTGTGGACAGTGATTCTGAATGGGTCAAAGTGATGTGAGGGACGCGTACCTCAACGATACTTCACTACAAATTACGGTTATACACGCATTTATACTGTGTGATTCAGAAAAAAAATCGGACAATACTTAGTATGTTATGCAGGACGGCAAACCGATCTTTTTTTTTCGAAAAGGGATCCATGCCCGGAAAATGAATGAGGAGTTAAAGTTTTGACAACACTTCGGACATGGGGGAAAAGTGCATGTTCCACATTGTCTCACAAAAACCACGGCCAACCGAACAATAGCATCAGATTGTGCAGTAAACTACAAAAGATGTTCGAATTGTCGGATCCGCTGCTTGAGTACAGAGCCTACATCGGCTGTGGCAGAGATTGGCGTCTACAGTCAAATACATTAGGTTGTGTGCTCAGTGGTTCAGTCGCTTCTTGTATTCGCGAGTTAAGGTCCTCCTACGATGACACAGGAGTCTCGTACACCATACTCTTCGTAGTACCTCCAAGAAACTAGTCGAAAGTGTTCAGATCTGGTGACCGTGGCGGCCATGGAACAGTCCCCGCAGCGCCCAAACCATGCTTTTCCGAACATGGATCCCCTTGTTGGAAAATTTTTGGATTTTCCGTCCCGTACACCACACTAGGCGTTATCGGTTTTTTTATCATCCACTATGGTAAAAGGGGCAGCAGTGGTGTAGTGGTCAGACCACTCGCCTCTCACCTAGGCGAACCAGGCTAGATTCCAGGCGAGGTCACTCCAGGATTTTTCGCGTGTGGGAATCGTGCCGGAAGATGCAGCTGGTCGGCGGGTTTTCTCGGGGGATCTCCCGGTTCTCCCGCCATTGCATTCCGGCGCTGCTCCACACTCACCTCACTTCACCCCTCATCGGTCTCTCAAAACGTCGATGTTAAGAGCCGCCCAGATCTCTCGACTCCACCCCCGCCATGGTAAACGTTAAGAAGGACCACAGCCTTTCACGTGGTCGTCACGCGGGGAGCCCCTGACGCAGATCTTCCGTGCATTGCAGAGCTGACAGCAATATTCTTCGGACCACTGCCGCTGTGCACATCTCCCCCCNTGACGCAGATCTTCCGTGCATTGCAGAGCTGACAGCAATATTCTTCGGACCACTGCCGCTGTGCACATCTCCCCCCTCCCCCCTTCCCAGTTTACGGCTCCAAGGCATGCGACCGTATATAAAGAGAGGCCATCGCCAGAAATTANTCCCCCCTCCCCCCTTCCCAGTTTACGGCTCCAAGGCATGCGACCGTATATAAAGAGAGGCCATCGCCAGAAATTATCCCGCCGCCGAACATTTCTGAGCCGCGTGTATCAGACCCTTCCGTCCTCCGACTAGATCAGCCTGATATCTCAGGTGGAAGGAAATTGAAGAACCAGAGAGTGCTCGTCTCGACCACGCCCATGGGAAACGGTAAATATAAAGGCGTAATTTCTTTGAGGAGGCGGTTCCAAATAGAATGACGTGATGCGGGAACGCTGCTACAGTCGGTTAGTCGTTAACTGAACTCTTTAGGAATCACTCTGAATAAGCCCTGCCCTAAATGCGTATAATTTTACGTAAGATTGTGACACGTATATCTTTAAAGTTTAATGGTAGTTGTATTGTAAGATTTAAGAAAGTGTTTTAGTGGAATGTATTTATTTCAGAAAATAAGGCGAAGAACAGAAGATAAACAAAAAAAAAAAAGCCCCACAAAATCTACGACAAAAATGCAAGAAACCAAAGAAGAACCCGACAGTCAATTAAACCATAACTCAACGAGAGAAATGCACCAAACAGAAATAGAAGCAACTGAAGAACAACGGCCACAGTCAACACAAATCAGTCAGTAAGTCTGTAGATGTCTCTCTCAGGATGTGCGCCTGAAGGCGGAAACAGATCTCAGTAACTTCGCACCTGTTGCCGTCGAAGGAAGCTTGCTATTTTTCGTCCGTATTGTCGTGGTTGTGACGTCCATATTTACATATTTTGCAGTCAGCGTGTCCGTTTGTGCTGTCTTCGTTGTTCGTCCAGGTTTTGTAATATTCCTACTCCTGTTTGGCCACGAATCATGGTTGTGTTGTGTCGTTTTTCTGGTCTCATCNGTCCAGGTTTTGTAATATTCCTACTCCTGTTTGGCCACGAATCATGGTTGTGTTGTGTCGTTTTTCTGGTCTCATCTGACTACATCCCTGCCCGGAACTATATGTATGTTACGTTTTCGTTGTGTTGTGTCGTTTCTGTGATTTATTTCTCTCACTTAATCTCTTCTTGGAAATAATTGTATGTTACATATTTGTTGACAACAGGTAACTCAGGCTCGTTCATTCTTATTTATTTTGTTTGTGTTTTTTAATTTCAGTTGTATTATATAACCTATCAGGTTTTATAAGACTACATAAAAGTGTCTGCAATGGTGTTGGTCCATAATTATCCAATCATACAAGCGAGAATGTAAATATTACCTTTAGATAGCAAGTTATAGCCATTAATGTAAACGTGTTACGTTAAAAAAAAATTTTTGTTGATTACTTATAAATAAATTTGGAAATTGTTATTAGATCTTTTATTTAACTCAGACCTCCATCCCTTAAAGAACCTGGATACGCCCAGAGGTTTTGAAAAATCTTTTACATCATCTTATGAACCATAATATGTAGACCAAATTATGGATTAATTTATTTACGTTGGCATATTGTTGATAAGTGCTATAGCATGTGAATGCCCTACATAATTAGTAATAAAAGGAAATGAAGGGTCAAACGAGTCGAAATTTATTTGCGAAATTTATCCGTAGTTTTATCGGCAATCCGCTCTAGTATGTATATTACTTTAATATGTTAATTGCGATCTTCTTAAATCAACATCTGAAAACAATTCCTTGTCTTTAACTTTATATCCCATTATATAAACACCGACTACATTATTTAATAGCAATGATTGCAGTGAAAAAGGTAAAATAGTGCCATACGTAACCGTCTTATGATAAAAAAGTATTGATTGAATTAGTCGCAGCTGGAATTCATTTCTGTTCGTTTCAATTACATTGGCGTAAGGCTTGTAACGGAGTTACGCTACCTCACGACAATCTGGCTCGGTTACTTACGTTGCTGAAGACGTTTGCCCGTTGACGGCAGTCGGAGGAAGCGTTCGACTCCGCGACGCGGGTACCTGGTGGCTTCGGCGATGGCCAGAGTTACACTGGGCGCGCGGAGTTTTCTTCCATCTAGCGGCGGCCTCAGCAACTGAGGAGGTCGCCTTTCGACATTAGCGTGACCTTCGATTTTGATTGGACGACGATCTACTTCCGTTTTTGGGGAGGGCGACGGTTACGAAATTTGGACTATAAATGCCCTGACAAACGAAGCAACGGGTTACTCAGGAGGGGGGAGGGGAGGTTATACTAAGGGGTTGGTCTCATTGCGAGACATGTAAAATTTATTGATAATTTATTGGGAAATTTTTGCCAGTTAAGTACGTTGTAACTTGGTATTATTTTTAAGCCACATTTTCATGTAAATCCATACATTTTAATACCAGTTTTGTAATTTTTTAAGTAATTTGGGAATTGTAAATTAATAAATTATGTATGCAGCATAATAATTTTGTACTCTGTTTGCAAGTCATTACTTTGTATCTTGTTTACATTTAATATTTTGTATCTGGTTGGGCGGAGGAAGTAAAAACATAAAGAGAGACGAAAGATGCCCGAAAAATAAAACTCTAAACGGAAATAGTTTTTTCACTTTTCGTAGTCACCCGTTTAAAAGTAATCTGAATTGCTATTGACTAACCGTCGATCTTTTCTTATTTGCCTCCAATTTATTTTTGCATTATGAGTGACATGGTTGAGTTGGGGGCGAGTTTCTACATGTGACGGAGTGGTCTGGTGGTCATTAAGACACTCTGTTGCAGCCTTAAGTGTTAACGCAATAGCAATATGTATATTTCTAGTAACTGATCTATGCCACTTCTTTGACGCAGGGGGAAAAAGTTAGTATATGTGTGCTGTTCGCGATTAATTGAGCACCTTTGAAAGCCCTGCTTAGGATCTACTTTCTGCCCCTTTGGTGTCCTGCCACATATTAAATGAACATCGCCAATCACTTAATTCATGTGCCGTTCGAGTGGATTCGTGAAGTAGCTCAAAAACTAAATATGTTTGTAATAAACGGGTGAAGTTCTGTGATCACAGGTATAAACACCGTACGTTTAAAATGGCAATAAGACATGGAAATATTCTTCCTGCAGCGTTGCCAACTTTATTGGCAGAAACAGGTACATAATAGTATTAACTTGGAAATAATTTATTAAACTCGCGAACTATTTATAAGCATTTTATACCCGGTACTTCACTGCAGATGTAGGCGATGCTGGCATCACATAGCTCCGATGAACACGACAAAATACGAACTAAAGCTGCAACAACGACACGACGAAAAAATGTTCAACGTGACTGCTTGAATTTACAGCACCGCCGTTTACACAGAGGGTAGGATATTACAGTATCGTTTACAAGTCGCTTATAGAATAAACTAGTCTAAAAGGCGGCGGACTAAAGAAAAATTCGCATGTTATTCACGCTAGAGCACTACACGGTGTATAAGTTAATTTTTTAAACTTTATTCCGGTATGTGACAATTACAATTCCTTTTTGTAAGACGCAAACTGACCACTGAAGGAGAAGTTAGTCGTCGAACTATTTAGATTTACAAACGACACTAAAAAAAAAATTAACACGTGGTTCCCGCAAGATGGAGGGTCACGTATGAATTAAAGGAAGCTGGCATTAAGCGTAGCGGGTTGCCTTACCCGAGGGACAGACCTGCCGCCAAGGCCAACCCGAAGATGGACGAGACGAGGCGAGATGGAGACGCAGCGGAAGTGAAGGCGGGGAGGAAATGGGAGAACCCAGGGAAAACACCCACACCACGGTAGTGTCCGATATACTCCCCGCACGAGAGCACTAGAAGTTTACCGACCGCAGGGGCCTGGGATAAAATATCAGGGACCCTAGAAGTGAGAGAGACCTGTGACTAACTGAGCCAACCGTGGGTGCGCACGACACGACAAANCAAGAAGTTTACCGACCGCAGGGGCCTGGGATAAAATATCAGGGACCCTAGAAGTGAGAGAGACCTGTGACTAACTGAGCCAACCGTGGGTGCGCACGACACGACAAAGATAGGCAAACGTTTCCAATCCAAAAACGCTGGTCGTGCGATGGTTTCAGTCATGCGGGAGTGTCCTTGATTTTGTTTTGGCTGTTGTGTCGCACGTGTCGTGTNCGGGGAGGAAATGGGAGAACCCAGGGAAAACACCCACACCACGGTAGTGTCCGATATACTCCCCGCACGAGAGCACTAGAAGTTTACCGACCGCAGGGGCCTGGGATAAAATATCAGGGACCCTAGAAGTGAGAGAGACCTGTGACTAACTGAGCCAACCGTGGGTGCGCACGACACGACAAAGATAGGCAAACGTTTCCAATCCAAAAACCCTGGTCGTGCGATGGTTTCAGTCATGCGGGAGTGTCCTTGATTTTGTTTTGGCTGTTGTGTCGCACGTGTCGTGTCGAGTTTGTCTTATCTATGCGATTACGACGTAACTGCATTTCCGCCCGTATTTAAAGTCTACTAGCGAACCGGCCCGGCTTCGCCCGGTAACAATTTAGTTTTCACAGCGATGCTTTGAAAGATAAAAATTGTTACAGTGGGTCATCCTTAAAAGATAAACGTATGCTATCGCGGCCTTTTCTGTAGACCTTTTTGAGAGGTGCAATTCCGTAGTTCACAAATGTGATGCATCTCTTATGGTTTAGTCAGCGCAAACCATGTAAACTCCGTAAAAGCTGTTTTTTGCGACTTGTTTACAAACGGTTTGATATTTCTCTACTATCCTAACTTTAAATATAAATGTTTTATACACCAAAACCTCCCTCAAGAAATTATCAAAATAAGGTTGATAACCGCATCAAAATCCATCATGTAGTTTAGAAGTACTGAGCGAATACACAGACAGACGCGGATAAGCGACTTTGTTTCATACTATTTAGAGATTCTCAGTTTCTTCACACTTTTTGAATCAAAACTTCGAAAAGTCAGCCCATGCATGACGTGTTTGGTTGCTTCCTAATAATTCCATGTATCACAAGCATTTTATACATTTGTTAATATAAAAGTATCCTACTTTTGGTCAAATTGAATTATTACTAACACTTTGCCTCTAAATCAGAACATAAAGTCTATTCACGGTTACTTTCAACTTTCTGAAACCCTGCTAATGTTCTACTTCCAGGATATTCCTCCGCCTAATACAAACAAAGCTTAACCAAGTGTAAGAAAATTTCCACGAAAGGGAGAACGCACCGCATTCGTGCGCACTCTGTATAATAATATTTCGCATAACAACTACGTCTTACCAGGCATTACCAACATACATATATTATATCTGTTTTTATTTATATTAATTTTAAACTGAATATTATCATTAATAGATAAAACACGCATAAATGTTTAATTTGATAAAATATAAGCACTTTTATGTTAAAACAAGTATAAAACGTATGTAATACGTGACGTATTAAGGAAATAACCAAAAACTCATACGTGGGGTGGTTTTAAAAAATTTGACTAAATAAGTGTGAAGAAACCGCGAATAGACTATAACATTTGTAATTAACATGATTAAAAACAGAGAGAAAATAGTCGTGTTGGTAATGCCTGGTAATACACAGTTATAATGCAAAACATTATCAAACTGAAGGCGCACGAACGCGGTGCTTCGTCGTTATGGCGTAGTAATTTTTTTTTTGACTCGGTTAAGCTTTTGTTCGCGTGAGGCGTAGAAATATCCCGGTATACACTGAAGAGCCAAAAAAACTGGTACACCTGCCTAATATTGTGCTCGCAGAAGTGCCGCAAGACGACGTGGCATTGACTCGACTAACGTCTGAAGGTATGTAGGAGGCATTGAAATCTGCGCCAATTTGAGGAAAGGGTTGCAAGCATGTCACGTTTAATGATTCTCGTCAGTCGTNTATAATGCAAAACATTATCAAACTGAAGGCGCACGAACGCGGTGCTTCGTCGTTATGGCGTAGTAATTTTTTTTTTTGACTCGGTTAAGCTTTTGTTCGCGTGAGGCGTAGGAATATCCCGGTATACACTGAAGAGCCAAAAAAACTGGTACACCTGCCTAATATTGTGCTCGCAGAAGTGCCGCAAGATGACGTGGCATGGACTCGACTAACGTCTGAAGGTATGCAGGAGGCATTGAAATCTGCGCCAATTTGAGGAAAGGGTTGCAAGCATGTCACGTTTAATGATTCTCGTCAGTCGTCGTTTGTCCCGTNTTTTTCCGGCCGCAGCGATGTCGAAGATGTGATGTTTTACCGGATTCCCGATATTCACGGTACACTCGTGAAATGGTCGTACGCGAACATCCAAATGTTATCGCTACCTCGGAGATGCTATGTCCCATCTCTCGTGCGCCGACTATAACAACACGTTCAAACTCACTGAAATCTTGATAACCTGCTATTGTAGCAGCAGTAACCGATCTAGTTGCCGACCGCATCGCGTTACTCTGACTGGTTCCATACCTCTGTTATTTACATACGCACGCGTATTCCGGTTTTTTTTGGCTCTTCGGTGTATGAACCTTAGCAGGGCTGCAGAAGAGTAGGGAGCTACCACGACTGGACTACGCCGCCGTAGGGGCGTCCTGACGCCACGTCGGCTTACAGGTCACGTGCCGACGCATCTTCGCCCCTGGGTGGCGCTTCGTAACCTCCCCCCTCCCCCTCCCCCTAATCCTTCCAACACCACGTCCGCTCCGACAAGCTGTCCGGCGCGTCGCGCGCCCAGAATGTAGATTACTCCGCGGCATTCCGGCCCATGAATCTCCGAGCTCACAGAGTTACTGCTGGACCCGGGGCTGCGCACGAAGACTAATTCACGTCAGGTGCGTCGACACATCCCGCTTCCCGCTCAAGTAACGGCGCAGAATTATCGTCGCTCAGAGACATGTTATTAAGGCTGTTCACGATCCATTGAGCAATTTTTATAAGCCCGAATTAGGAGGATCTACTTTTCTCATTATTTTGTAGCCTTACGCTATACGTAAGATTGCCGTTACTACGCACCTCCTCACTTTGTTCATGCGCCATCCTAGCGGAAACAGTGGATTTTTTTTTACGAAAGTAAATGTTTTAATAGCATGCGTATCCGTGATGTTACGATAGCGTGAACAAGCCTTAATTCGACGGCCTTGTCTGAACACGCCATCGCTCATGAGTAGAGACCTGAAAAACTCGCGTGTTCAATGACCTGCAGCCTAGACTCTATAGTCTTATGTACAAATACGCCGATATCAACTGGACGTTGGTTGTCTGCTGGCTCAGTGAAGGCGACGATTGGACCAGCCTTTTTTCTGGAGGCATCGAACACCGCGTGGACCAATGACGAAAGTTATATATATACGCAACTGTTTTGAATTCAAGCTTGTCTCAAAATGAATACGCGAATTCTTCAGGTCTCTAGTCATGAGCAGTAACCAGGAAAGTCAGTTACCGCAATCGGGACTCGCATTGCGCAAACCCTGGTAAGCAGGAATCTTCTTTACCAGCCAGGGAGTCAGGCCTTGTTGCGTCATGGCACGCCGATACGAGGACTATGCAGAGTAGCGGCAGGAGTCTGTCTCCACGTGACGCCGGCCGAGATGGACGTCGCAAGACGCCTGCTGTGCCGACCGCCGTAATTCGTCATACTTCACAAGCCTTCGGATACTTCTCAAGGCGGGTGGGGCAATTACAATACTCTAACGTGGTTCTCAGTAAGGTAGTGGGTGTAGTTAACTTAACCATGCTCCCCCGACCTTATGGTGGTTTATGTAATCCCCAGATATTTTATTCTATAGCCATTACTCCTTATATTTATTTACCCCACATGCTCTACCACCATGAGATCCCCCAACCTGAACAACTACGATTTGAGTACAATTTAAACAAAGTACTATAACAGTTATATTACGTGTATAAACAAGAAATACGGACTTCAGTAGTCGTAAACTTACGTATTACACTCTCAGCACAACGTCCAGTCTTAGAACTATTTTTGAAGTTATACTTCTTTTGGCGCGCTGAGGGTAAAAAAGTTTAGTGCGTAACGGAAGTTGCGCGCGCAGAGTGTAACGAAATTCGACAGTGAACGAGGTAGGGATGTTTTTCTCGTATCTCGGGAAACAATCAACCCATTCTTACACAATCTGGCGAAGATGTTGTACTGTGTTAGGCCATAAAAATATATGTATATTATTTTAGTAACGCCGAAGAAGTGTAACTTCTAACGCGCGTACATAAGTGCACGCACCCAATTTTTTTTTATCTGCTGCCAACTTAACTGGGAGCTTGCATGCCAGCGTGTATTACGATGGTATAAGGAACATCCCCACCACTATGTCCCACCCTGTCCCGTGACAGGTGTTCCAGCTTGTAATCGCTCCTGTATCATCGTTAACAGACCGTCCTCCCCTCGGTTGAGTGTGTACGGAAGTATATATGCATATACAGACATCACTTTTTTTTTTTTTTCATATGTTGATTGGCCCGCGGTTTTATAACTACTACATCCTTACATTTATTTACAGTAAGAGCACCAGCATCCATCGTTTCCGTCATTGAGTCTACCATATCAGTGCGTGAGCGCTGGCGAAGTAATTAACAGTTTGAGCCCGAGTCACAAACCAGAGAAACCTGCGTAGAGAACAACAAACTGAACAAAAAACATTTTATTTAGGAAATGGCTTTCATACACTGAAGAGCCAAAAAAAAACTGGTATAGGCGTGCGTATGCAAATAACAGAGGTATGGAACCAATAAAAGTAGCGCGATGCGGTCGGCAGCTAGATCGGTTACTGCTGCTACAATGGCAGGTTATCAAGATTTAAGTGAGTTTGAACGTGGTGTTATAGTCGGCGCACGAGAGATGGGACATAGCATCTCCGGGGTAGCGAAAAAATTGGGATTTTCGCGTACGGCCATTTCACGAGTGTACCGTGAATATCGGGAATCCGGTAAAACATCACATCTTCGACGTCGCTCAGGACGGAAAAAGATCGTGAAAGAACGGGACAAACGACGACTGACGAGAATCATTAAACGTGACAGACGTGCAACCCTTTCTCAAATTGGCGCAGATTTCAATGCCTCCGGCATACCTTCAGACATTAGTCGAGTCCATGCCACGTCGTCTTGCGGCACTTCTGCGTGCTCACGGGGGCCCTACACGATATTAGGAAAGTGTACCAGTTATTTGGCTCTTCAGTGTATAATCATAAGCAACGAATATTGGTGTTTAAATTCCGACGCTTTTGTTATTTTGAGGTAGCCGGCTTTACGCCCGAAGCCGGGCTCAAATTATCTTCTTGAAACCTTTTCGAGCACCGAATACAGGGATATTTGTAAAGCGACGACAATAATGGTGGAATTGAGATCCCAGCCCAANGAACCTTTTCGAGCACCGAATACAGGGATATTTGTAAAGCGACGACAATAATGGTGGAATTGAGATCCCAGCCCAAGCTTACATTTCATGACATGGCTTTCAGAGCATGTTACACTCTAAACCTGAAACAGTGAGAATTAATCCAAATCAGTTAGAACCAGTGAAAATGGCTCGACTGGTAATCAGCATCAGAAAACGTATGAATATGTTGGCTGAATTTCTCTGATTTATTTGTGATTTCCACTGAATGTGGATATTTCCACTGCCATAAGTCACTTGTTACACAGTTTATTTTCTTAATTCGCCAGTCGACAGTAGTTTATCAACTTACTTTAAGTGACTTTTATTTCACTATAGATATCACCGATTCGGGCATCTACGAAACATAATTTAATTAATCCACTGTTCTTGTTTAAATATTAATTTCAATTTTTCTTGTGTTATTTTACGCATATACGCGGCGCATATTTCCCAATAAAGCCAATAAGTGACTTCAAATCCAGAAATTAAAAGAAAACTATAGAATGCAAAGAACATAAATAATACTACTGTTTTCACATTAAAACTTTTCCAGGTGCGTTATGCACTTGTTGCTGGTAAAGTGCCAGCAGTTATAGTAACTCTGGAGATAGATCATTTAATAATTCACACACGACAGTAGCGGGCAGTGGGAATTTTTCGTCAATTTATTGATCCAGGTAGATGTCATGTTTTCAAGCGTTGCAGGCGATTATAATAATACTCGGACAGTTTGGGGATACTGCACCAAACTTAAACTTAACGGCTATTGCGATCACAGATTTTCGAGTTTTGTTCAGTAGACTGTCGGAGAAGGCGTCAAACTAATGGTCGGGAAGCTGCAGGCTCAAATTTCAATAATCCGGGACCTATTGTTCCGGTAGAAATGTTTTGCAATGAAAAGCGTGTCTTTCAGCGAGGCACACTTCCATCTGAATCTCAAAGACTCAAGAATAGACAGCTAGGTTAGCAACTTTGCACGTGAAACGTGTGTACCCGCCTAGGTTGGCCCTCTGAAATTTGTGATTCATCTACGAGAAGAGGATGCATGCTTCGAGGGAGTCAATCGTTTCGAACAATGGAGCTGTTAATTAAAATGTGTAGCTACGTGTTTTAGGTTGAACGAAAAATAGAGAGAGAGAGATAGAGANAACAATGGAGCTGTTAATTAAAATGTGTAGCTACGTGTTTTAGGTTGAACGAAAAATAGAGAGAGAGAGATAGAGATAGAGAGAGAGAAAGAGAGAACTGGTGTTGCTGCAGCCAGAAATAATTTAATCCTGGGGTGAAAAACTGCNGAGAGATAGAGAGAGAGAAAGAGAGAACTGGTGTTGCTGCAGCCAGAAATAATTTAATCCTGGGGTGAAAAACTGCATATTACTGGCATCGCTATCATTGGATGATTGGCTGGTCTGTTTGTGTATTCCTACTGCCTCACTCCCATTCGTTTGCGGTAAAAGTTGCATTTCTGTGAGTGCAAACAACTTGTTTCTTCACATGTAGCTGTGTCAACGAATGCTCGGTACTGAATGGTCCATGCGAAGATCTTCACGAGGGATTTCAACGGAGCTGCGTGAATTTATTCGCAGAAATACGAAAACAATTTCGCGAATCATCAATGATTTATCATTAGAAGCGCTCGCAGTAGGAACAGTATGAAACGGAAGGGTTAATCAAGGAACAAAATACGGATGTGTAGGCGTAGCTACACTGAAGAGCCAAAAAAAAAAAAAAAACTGGTACACCTGCCTAATATCGTTTAGCCCCCCCTCCCCCCACCCCAGCCAAGAACACGCAGAAGTGCCGCAAGACAAACGTGGCATGGACTAATGTCTCAACGTCTGCAGGAGGCATCTCATATCATGAATCCTGCAGGGCAGTCCACAAATCCAATCTGCGCCAATTTGAGAAAGGGTTGCACGTCTGTCACGTTTAATGATTCTCGTCAGTCGTCGTTTGTCCCATTCGTTCACAATCTTTTTCCGGCCGCAGCAATGTCGAAGATGTGATGTTTTACCGGATTCCCGATATTCACGGTACACTCGTGAAATGGTCGTACGCGAACATCCAAATGTTATCGCTACCTCGGAGATGCTATGTCCCATCTCTCGTGCGCCGACTATAACACCACGTTCAAACTCACTTAAATCTTGATAACCTGCCATTGTAGCAGCAGTAACCGATCTAGCTGCCGACCGCATCGCGTTACTCTGATTGGTTCCATACCTCTGTTATTTGCATACGCACGCCTATACCAGTTTTTTTTTGGCTCTTCAGTGTATGTCGGCACATGGTGGCAGTTTCATAACAGTCGCAGGTGCCGAACTGAAGAGCACAGACGGATTGTCTGTACATCAGTCTTTGGACACACCGTGTTCAGCCACCTAAAGAACTAAAAGTGTAAACACAGCAACTGAAAAAAAAAATNACATCAGTCTTTGGACACACCGTGTTCAGCCACCTAAAGAACTAAAAGTGTAAACACAGCAACTGAAAAAAAAAATCATCTCGATGGCGGTATCAGCGGTCCAATCTGCACGACTTGTCAGAGGTCCCTCAGAAGGTTAGGAACGAGAAATTTGTGCGTTCGCCACACTCAAGAGTATATGGCCTGTTCTTTTTTTTTTTTCTGGCCAGCGTTTGGCTGTTACGGTGCACGTAATCACGCTCTTAAAAAAACTGCGCTTACAAACACACGCAGTCAGTAGTGAATCTACTGAGGGAAACAATCGAAGACAACACGGGCCACACTCCTACATGAATTATCTCAGATATGGCGTAACTGTNCACACGCAGTCAGTAGTGAATCTACTGAGGGAAACAATCGAAGACAACACGGGCCACACTCCTACATGAATTATCTCAGATATGGCGTAACTGTTTATTATCCCATTGGCCAACATGGATCCTATTTAGAGCGTACACTGCAATCATTAAAAAAATTTACACAGTGGGGAAATAAATATTGAAAAATAAAAGTTATTATGCAGATAATCGAATCGCAAACGTATCTTACCCCTTTCAGACCCACTTTAATCCGCGATTTTAGATGTTGCAAACAAAATATTTTATGATGCGTGCTGTACTTACGTAGACGCAACACTTGTTTCGTTGTCAGTATTCTTTGTCGTTGGCGCAGGCATCTGGGTGGGAAGATGGTGGTTTGTTCTTGCCCAGTCTGATGTGTCTTCCCGTATGACACGGAGTGAAGTGACTTATGACGCTCTTGCTCTCACTTATATGCATTCCCAGACGATGACGCCACGCTCCAGAAATAACTCGCCGCAGCGCGCGACCTTGAACCGTCCTATACGCAGGCCGGGAACGCTTATACATGCATCGGGATTATCGCGTCACCCGTCTATAGTATTAGGACGGGTCGTTGCGTAAATTAGTTGGAACTTGTGGAGATGTTCGTGTTTTAGGTAATGTACAGCTAGCATATAATGCATTAGTTATAATACGGCTTGTTTGACCGAAATCGGTTCAGTAGTTTTAATTTTAGAGTGACATAACCTCACTTTCATTTAACCTTAGAGTTTTTAAGGAAAGAGCAGTGACATTCTTATCACAGCAATTTAGGATTTTTTTTTTATAGAAAACGAACCATTTGTACAATTTACTACATTCAATAGATATTAATATCTGTTATTGACGCATATTTCTTGTATAATAAGTAATATTTATTACGTCAACATTTTGTTTTATTATATTTAAATACTTGTGCGTATGTTACTTTATCTATCCTTTCCATCATTTCCCTATTAAGTATTAAAACATAGTAGAAAAGCAGCTGTAATATTTCTTTTCTCTTTGAATTTTATGGAAGTTCCAATTATTAATTAAATAATATTCTACGTTTTGATACCATCCCATCAGTATCCTACCATTGTGACGTCACGTACCATTTTAGTATGTAACATTCTCCTATCACATCACTATTTTTGTCAGTGTTCTAACACGTATTTATTTTCAGCAAGTGTATTTTATTTACAAACAAAACACAATAAACGTTGTAATGGGGACAGCAGTTAATTTTTTACAATTCAAATTCTTTATGTTTGAATTATTCTTTTCCGCTATAATAACCAATGTTTAACGTTGTAATGCTGTTTTATTCCTTACAAGATTTAAAGTATCAAAAGATCCACTCCACGAACTGCTTAGGGACTAGCAACCTCAAGAAAGTCTGACGCGTTCGGTCCCACCCATAGTGGTCTGCCGCGCTTTGGCGTGGAAGACACTTTGCATACCCCTGCGGAAATGCAAGTTCAAGGCCCGCAAGACCACTGCAAACACACAGCATAGAATTTGTTCAGACCACCTTGCCCGAGAACTGCACGAAAGCAATTGGCAATCCCTTATACCNCAAACACACAGCATAGAATTTGTTCAGACCACCTTGCCCGAGAACTGCACGAAAGCAATTGGCAATCCCTTATACCTAACTTATCCGTCTACTATAATTCCTTTCACATTTTTTCCTACCGTAGAGAAGAGGACTTTACCCCGATCCATATTCCTACTGCCAGACGATGAATCACGCAAAAAAAAAAATTCTTCCACTACACCCACGGATTCTACGGCGATATGAGGGCATCTCGCTAGTGAACATTGTGGGGGATGTTATGAAGTGATCAGGCCTTAGCTGGACGGCCTGCCTGATCACGCCTTCAAACATTGAACCAGTGCACGAGCGTGATTGCAATAACACCTTGAGAAAGACAGTTGCAGAAATCCCCTCCNGCCTTCAAACATTGAACCAGTGCACGAGCGTGATTGCAATAACACCTTGAGAAAGACAGTTGCAGAAATCCCCTCCACCGGCCAGTAAACGGGTCCGAAAATATCAAACAACGCGCCCGATATAGGCCAGCGTAACACCGGAAGCGGCGTCTTTTGTCGCCAGACCACTGGGACGAGAAGACCACTGAAGATAGGTGTGTCCGGCCGTCGTTAGCCGCCTGCTAGAATCAGCCTCCGTCAACATGAACAAGGTGGGGACTTTCCAATTAGATTGCAATAGTAATGGCGTGAGGTAATAATACTTAATGTAATTAATAAGCATCTTGGTATTCAATTTAAGCTCCTCCGATTAATAGTCACGTAAGTAGTTATTGTATAATACTTATGTTAAATAAACTACATCTTATACTGCTGTGCTCTACTTAATCATGACTCATTATTTAGCTACGCCCATAACCCCTTTCAGATATGAATTGAGGTAAAAGTAACATCATAACAAGATGCACCACGTGAATATGTTCTGGACAGCAACAATTTACTTCTGACACTCTTAACGTTTACCTTACAATTAAATTTACAAGTTCTACCCAAGCAAACCGGGCTCGTTTCCCGGCGGGTTCGCTCCCGGATTTTTCGCATGTGGGAATAGCGCCGGACGATGCCACTGGTCGGCGGATTTTCTCGGCAACCTCCCCATTTCCCTCGCCATTTCATTTCGGCGCTGCTCCATACCCACCTCGCTTCACCCTCATCGGCTCTCAAGACCTCGCACTCACAATAAAGCACATTGTCATAAATTATTGTAATGAAATTCTATCAAAGTTAAGAATTCGTATTAAGGCTCGGCTTCACATAATATGCAGACATTTTTCGTTTTCCTGACATAATTTCTGTTTCAGAGGTGTTATTGGAGATGTTTGAATATAGAAAAGATACAATTTATTAGTTCTTTGGTAAGAACTTATTGATAAAATTTAAATATGTTCTCGACAAGCAGATAGCACAATTATAATTACGCAAAAAAAAAAAACAACTCGTAAAATGTAAATTTTCTATAATCGTACATTCACAGTAGTTTCTATAAAACCGAAATTATGACGCTAAAAGGAAGAATTTCTGCAAAAAGGGTGGAGCCAAGCCTTAAAGCAGAATTACAGCGTTTGGAAATTAGACGTCTGTCAGTAAACACTAAAACGTTGTCACGAGCAAAGAACAAGCAAATATATACAATAAGTCTGTTTATAGTATATGTTATTCAGCTGAATAAAACTCTCTTCAGCAGTGGTAACTTGATTCACTAACACATTATCGTCCTTCATAACATCGCAGTCGAAAGAACCGACATTCCTGAAAACATGTCTTGAAACATATCTCCTTTTATGGCAACGTGCTCGCCTCACGGCGCTGTGAAAACGGATGTACATCCGCAACAACTGATAAGAACTCCTGGGAGCAGGTTGGCACGTCCCTCTTGCAACTGACGTTCAAGGTCAAACCTGTTTTCGGATGTGTTAGAGGGATCTGGGATGCGGAAATGAAACTCGCAGTGCATGAAATACGCATATTTAAGCAACACACACGTACTGCACATGACCTAATACGCGAACATCACCGTTAGTACCAACCAACTTTCGGAACACCCATATGGCATCTCACCAAGTTCAAACTTAAGCCTACGCCTAGAATACAACACTGGAGAGTGAGCAATACTAATAACAGAATTAGAAGTAGACACCAGCTCGTGTGAAACGGTCATGTCTGTAGGCAAATGCTAAGCGACACCGATACTGGAATGTGGTGACGCATCGCAACTTTCTCAGCGAGGAATGCACAGTTGATTTAGCGGCGAAACGCACGCGAGGCCGCGCCAATCAGCCGCCAGAACGACGCGCGCATTACACCGCTGCGAGGCTGATCATTTTTGACGCGATGCGTCGGAATAAATTCCGGGGCAGCTCTCGCCCGTAGCCCAGGTGATGGGGGCTCGGGGGCCCTCGACGTATTGTCGCAGCAGGCGGGGCGCGACTGCCCGGTTTGCCGTTCGACGGCCGATTGGCAGGCGGTAATCCCTCTCTCCAATAGCGCGGCGGCCTATCAGCGGATTACAGGGCAAGTCCCGTCACGGGATTGCGATCCGGACTTACGCCAACGACCTGCCATTTTAACTGGCGCGGTATTGCAGCCCGTCATTTGCGAGATATTTCAACGTCGATATCGACCAACAAAGCGAGACTGGAAGTGCCGATTCCGGGAGCTCATGAGTCCCACACAGTTGAGAGAATGTGCGAGCGAAAAGATTTGGGTTTTTTTTTCACTAACTACCCTATTACTAAGTGTTAAGTGTTGTCCGGGGGTAGGTCTGGACTGTGTTGCGTCTCAGGGCTAAGCCCCATACGCCTACATGAGAGGGGAATTTAGGAAAGGAGGCGTGCATCGCGGCAAAGAGGGATAAAGCAGCCATGGCCAGGTTTGTGGCCATGACTGCATCCCTGAGTGTGTAATAGCTGAAGCTATAGCTAAGAAGGGGGAGGGGGAAAACCGGCATAGACACCGTAAAAACCCTCCCGACAGGAAAGACGTTCAAAACTTGTTCATGCATTAAAAAAAAAGCCAAAGGAGGCAGCAGGTGTGGATTCCATTCTCTTTAATGTGGAGTTGAAAATCTAGAAGAGAAAGAGGCGGGGCTGTGGACGCAAGCGTCTTTTAGGGGGAGACTGCTGTCAATATTTCTGTGCAGGCGCACCTGCACAATAATATTGACAGCAGCTGTTGAATGCAGGGCAGAGATTTGGGCGGCNAGAGAAAGAGGCGGGGCTGTGGACGCAAGCGTCTTTTAGGGGGAGACTGCTGTCAATATTTCTGTGCAGGCGCACCTGCACAATAATATTGACAGCAGCTGTTGAATGCAGGGCAGAGATTTGGGCGGCTCTTGTCATCGAGGTCTTGAGAGCCGATGAGGGTGAAGTGAGTAAGGAGCAGTGCCGGAATGAAAGGGTGGGGGGGAACAGAGATCCCCGAGAAAACATGCTGACCAGCGGCATCGTCCGGCGCGATTCGCACGTGCGAAAATCCGGGAGCGACCCCGCCGGGAATCGAGCACGGTTCGCATTGGTGAAAGCCGAGTAGTCTGACCACTGCACCACCGCGGCTCAGACTAAAGTTGAGGTAGACCGATTTTTCATCTTCTGCGCATGAGCCCAACATTGACCTACCCCACACCTACACAAATGTCAAAGCCACATGGTCAATAGTGATGGACGTGTGTGTATTTTAATTTTCAAAAGAGAATAAATTTTATATGAATAGTACACTTTTACCAATTTGATTTCTATCAAACAGAATTACACATTTGTTAAACAGTCTTTTCGCGGATTCTTCACATTTTAAAAATCAAACCTTTGAAAAATTACACCATGTATGATGTGTTTTGATGTTTTTTATACAGGCTGGTCAGCCTAACCTGGACACCTCCAAAATGTCCGGAACGGTTGCAGATCACAAAATGTGGTTTTCGCTAAATTAAATTACGTACGGGGGCAAGTAATTTGCCGCAAAGTGATAATTCGTAGCACGTGTATGGACAGAAATAATTAGACCACCTATGATTTTTCTCCTGGGAACATATATTTATATCAGCAGCATCTCAAAGTACATCCAAAGAGGAATTCAGTGATATTGCATATGCAATGGAAAGTAACACAGAATTGCCAAGAAATAATGTGAAAATATGGTTAAGTTAGGTGGGCCGGTAGCATGGGGCAGTGGACCTGTACTCACAGCTGTAAGCAAGCAACACGCGCCGTGACTCATCCTGGCGGGACTGCTTCCTAATAGCAGCGCAGCAACAGTCTCCGTAATGTGTTATGGTAAGTGGTAGTGCAGTGTGTGGCTGTACGTACATAATGAAGTTCACGAATGATGAAAAACTGGATGCTATACTTATTAACGGTGAGTGTATCAGAAATGCCAAGCAAGCCGTCCAAATGTGTGGTGAAAGGTATCCCAATGGGACGCCCATCACATGGTAAACGATACACAGAACTTACACACGTCTCTTGTCATGAGGTGATTGGAATTCCACAACACAAGTGCTTCGAAATACCACTACGAGCGAGACATATCAACACGATGCGTTGGCACGTGTTGATGAAAACCCCCACATGGGTACGCGAGAACTTTCCAGGTTCGCAGGAATAAGTAAAACAAGTGTGTTACGGATACTGCGTCAACGGAAATTCCATCCATATCACGTGGCTCATCAGGCATTACATGAAGGTGATTTCCAGCAGCATCTTCAGTTTTGTAGGTTTGGTCTGATTCTGTAAGGGATAATAGCAATTTTCTGTAGAATATACTATTTACCGGTGAAGAGACCTTCACAAACCATGGGCGCGTAAATGTACGAAATATGCACTACTGGGCGACGCAGAATCCTCGTTGGGTCCGGCTCGTGGTGCACCAGCGACAGTGGGAAGTGAATGTGTGGTGTGGAATCGTTGGAGACTACTTCATAGGGTCATACTTCATTCAAGAGACAAAGAACTGGTTGTACGTAAGCCCATTTCCTTAGAGAGACCTTACCGGCACTTCTGGAAGATATACCGCTCGACATACATCGTGATATGTGGTTTCATCATGTTTGTCCTGTGCATTTTGCTTGGGTGGCGAGACAAGTGTTAAATTTAATGTTTCTAAACAGGTGGTTAGGGCGTGGTGATGTTGTGAGATGGCCAGCTCGCTCCCCTGACATCATACCTCTCGATTTTTCCTGTGGGGGACACTGAAAGATGGGATGTACAACACAGTTCCTACGACGCCATAAGACATGCAGGAATACATTGAGACAGCTTGAAGAAGCTCTATACCAGAAACATTTCAAACCGCTCGTCGCCTGTAACATATGCGTTTACAGATGTGTATTGCTGTCAATGGTTAAAATATCGGCCACATACTGTGAAAAGACCTTATGTGAAGCATTTCAACTATAATTCCTGAATTCTTCTTTGCACATACTTTCAGATGCAGTTGAAATAAATGTATATTTCCAGGGGAAAATCATATGTAGTTTAATTATTTCTGCCTATTCACTTTTTACGAATAGTAACTTTGTGGAAAATTATTTGCCTTGTATGCTATTTCACTAACGAATACAGCATTTCGTGATCTGTAAACATTCCGGAAATTTTGGGGTGTCCACGTTAGGAGGACCATCCTATATATATACACAAAAATGCAGGGAGATTCACCTAAGCCCGTGGATTGAGAAGTTATGCAATCCCACCGTACTATAATAATATACATTAACGAATGAATACCTAATTACATAGTGTTGACAAGTTATATTTGTAGTGCACACCACACAAAATTATGGTGGTGCTTGTTACGATGGCAGAACTGTAGGGGTGATCAGTGTTTAGAGAGGCACGGTATGTCAACGTCAAACAGATCTACCAAGCGGGGAGAGAGAAATCAGGCCAGGAGGCGAAATATAAGGAGGCCGGGTAAGAAGGGCGTGGTCGTTCATCGCCGTGTGATCCTGGGAAGACTTCGAGACTTTTCGGCGATGCGTGAGGGGAGCCCTCGTCGTATTCCGAGCTTATGGTGTGATTTGTCAAACAGTGGCGAGTATCTGCCGAAGAGCGTGAGACTTTAATTAGGGCTGAGTAGGATATAGAGTTAAAACAAACATAACTTGAGCGAGAACTTAAAGTATTCATTCAAATGTGTGCTCAATAATAAATCAAATATATTATGTAAGACCTTGGAGCTTAGTAAAAAGCTTAGTTTATTATAGTTCTGCTTGATCATTTCAACCACCTCGCCCTTGGAAACATAGATAAATTAACTGGACAACCATTGGGTAACATTAGGGTAAAAGTAGTAATCCAAACGACAGAAAAATTACTACATTTTCAGGGGAAACATGTCAAGATGTAGAGGAATTTTTAGACCATTATGTTGCGGCCAGTGACATTAATAATTGGAACGAAAAGGAAAAATGTAGCAGACTAAAATTCTATTTAGAGGGAACAGCAAAACGAACGAACGACAATGCTATTCAAACCAGAACAGAGGAACACATCACATGGGCTGACATTGAAAACAGATTACGAAAAGTATTCTTACCTGTAGATTCCGTACACAAGTATAGGCACTTGCTATTTACAAAAAGGCAGAACAATTGGTGAAAGTTGCCAAACTCACATTGGGGATATGACGTTTTACAAAAGAAAGTATAATCCCAATATGTCAGAACAGGAATTAATAGAAATAATATGGTTAATTTTGTTGCCATCCATAGCGGATAAATTAATAGACCTTCAGAATTACACGTTAGAACAGCTCATTAAAAATTTCCACAGAGTTCAGTTAGGGATAAAGGAATATAATGAGGCTATTGAAATGACTTCACCCAACCATGAAACACAAAAACTCCAAAATGAAACAGCTAAATTGAAAGAGGAGATTGCCAAATTGACTATAGCAACAAATGACCTCATGGCTCACAAAAACAGTTACAGGCATAATTATTATTCTCAAAATGGCCAGAGTAGAAAAAATTATACGCCAGTACGACGGAATTAAGAATTCCGACATAACACACAGCCAGTCATTATCATCCAGAAAGAATACACACCTTTTCCGAACATAAATCAGAACAAATATTCTTCAAACACAAAACAAAGGGATGCAAGAATTAGGAAAAAAACAAGGATCACGTTATCGGTAGAGCAATGATCGTAGAGGAAATAATACGTGGTACAACTCCAACAAACAAAGAAACAACAAAATACAAGTTAGTGCAAATAAATGAGATATAGATAATGGAACCGAACAAAAAAACTAGGATACGAGGGAGGGGTTTCAACGCGTTACCCCCGTGGACATTATCAGTAATAATGGGGGTAATGAGGCAACATATAATACAAGCCGTAAAAAGGGAGAAAGAAATTCAAAAAGTCAAAATTATGCAGAAATAGAAAAAAAAATCCAACCCAGACGTTAGGTGTCTTTCCACAACAGAAAATATAAGTAAAATGTATTGAAGTGGAAAAGTAAAAGATACAACTCAGGTCATGTCACAAAAAAATTTCACTAAAAATTAAATGCGTGAGGAACCTCAGGATATAAGTAAAAATCCGTACAAGAAGACGGATATAAACATTTACTAGCAGTTTTCAAACACGGGGCCAAGATGAACACAAAACTACGCACACGCGCGGAAATAACCTTGTTGTTAAAGCTAAATAGCGGAAAGACTTGCGAACTACAGACATTCCAGCAAACAAGGACGCAACCAAGTTCGTAGGACCCAGAAGCCAAGCACAACAAACATGTGCTCTTTGTTTTCATTCAGGGCGTCATAGCAAACGATGCGACTTGTTTCCGAACCAAGAGTTCGAATTCCGAACATATATTCCAGGCATATTCAAACATTTAAAGAAGCGTTTCGGCCTTCAGCCGATCAAAGTATCCTTCAGCAAGGAAGCTGATACCAGGCGTCGCGGAGACGGAAACAACGCGCATGAGTAATTGCCGGACAATGACGAGACGACGCCGACAAAGGCGCTGCTGAGTCGGCAAAGCACGAGCAGGCGCGACCGGGAACTGGCAGCAGAAGGAAAGCGGGACAACCCCACTGGCGAGTTTACAGACCACGCGGCTGTTGGAACATCCACGCCGAGAGTCGAGGTCGAAACACGCGGCCGGCAGTATTACGCATTGTCGAAGTTGTACTGCTAGGACAACGATAACCAACCAACAACTTCAGCCGATCACAGAGCATTTTACGCTCGTAGGAGCTACAGAAGAAATTCAAATCCCTAAACACAAAACCAACGTTAAATTAAGTATCTTAGGCCACACATTTCCACAGGACCTCTTAGTCATTGAGAATTTGAAAATCGACATTATTCAAGGAGTTGACGCCATAAAACATTACAATATTATTCCATTCCTTAATGATAGCTCGATGTTCATAAATAGTCATGGTACAAATAAGTTATTACGGGTGCCATTACACACATCTGTCATAGAGTATCAACAAGCAGATAGTATTCAATATTGTATCAATAAAATAGAGTAATAGAGGATGGTGCAACTGAAATGATAACAAGGAAAAAAACATAAAAACATAAGTGAATATGAGAAAGGAAAACAATTAATTTATGTAATAACTGAATATGAAGATAGATTTCCAAATAGCATGCTACAACTAACAAAAGAAAAAAATTATGAAATAAAATTAGATCTTTTGACAAACAAGCTAATTCATTCAAGGTCATATAGAATTAGTCCAAAAATTAGGAAACAGTTACTAGAACAAATTGGTGATATGAAAAAAGCAGTTATCATTAAAGAATCGGATTCCGCATATGTAGCACCTAGAATTGTAATAATGAAAAAACAAGGGGGGATGAGATTCCTTACCGGTTTTCGTCTACTTAATCAACACTTACGAAAAGTGCAATATCCACTTCCGAGAACAGAAGATTTTCTGAACGCAGTACAAAATTCGAAATATATTAGGTCTCTCGATTTATTTTTCCGGGTTCTATACTATCCCCGTCAGAAAGCAAGGCAGACATGAATTAGCATTCACCATAGATGGTGTAGGCGTTTATCAATACAGACGTATGCTTATGAGGCTAAGCACTTCGCCACAATATTTCCAGCAGTTTATAGATATATTGCTAGGATCACCGAGGTGGAATGCAGCCAATGCGCATATTGATGATATATTTATTTTAAGCAACGCATTTATAAAACATGCTGTGAGTATACGCAAAACGATTAACACATTACGTCAATTTAACGTAAAGATAAACGCAAATAAATGTTCTTTTACCCAAAAAGAAATAAAAATTCTAAGGCATTGCTTAACTCCGGGAAGGTATAGTTAGTGACCCAGAAAAAATCGAAGCTATACAGCAAATTAACCACCAGCTAACATTAAGCAATTAAGTACTTTTTAGATATGACGTCCTACTTAAGGAGATATATTCGTAACTATCCATCTAAAGCTGAACCATCTGCTTGAGCCTACGAAAAATATTACACAATGTGCATGGGGAGATACGCAACACAAAGCATTTGTTGAATTAAAAGACGCAATTCAGAATGGGCCGACGTTACAGCGTTTTGATGACGATAGAGTAACAATGTTAGCTTGTGCCGCGTCTCAAACTGCAATTGGGGCAGTTTTAATGCAACAAGATGAAGATAATAATCAAATTCATGCAATTGCATTTGATTCGGAAAAAAACTATCCACGAANGCATTTGATTCGGAAAAAAACTATCCACGAATTAGATTTTGTGATCAACCACAGAAAGAGAGTTAGGCGCTATCAAATACTTTTGTAATTACTTCAGGAAACACTTATACAGGAGGAAATTCACAATTGAAACGGATTATGCTAGCCTTAGGTATTTACAAAGCTTGGCTGAACACAATATTCGGATACAAAATATGGCAATCGCGTTAGTTGAATATGACTTTCAAGCACGGATAGTGAAAGGGAAATTAAACACATTACCAGACGCACTTAGTAGAATTCCAACAGCTGGCTTTGCGAAATTAGAGAAGATTAAAGTCAACTATATAAATCATAATATTAAAGTACAGTTAAGAAACAGTAACAATTTATATAGGGAACTAGCGGAAGCTATATTCCAAGATAGCGAAAAAGACATTTAATTAAAGAACACTATTGAAAAGTATATAAATTACAACTGAAAAAAGCCAGTTTATAGACGACAAATCACAAACACTAGAGAGGTGAAAAATATGTAAAGATATATCATAAGAAAAACNAAAAGCCAGTTTATAGACGACAAATCACAAACACTAGAGAGGTGAAAAATATGTAAAGATATATCATAAGAAAAACTAATTGCACTCAATCCCATGTAAGGGCTATTACTGAATTATTCCACATAGCCATTGAAATAATACAAGATAATCAGCAGAACATCAAAGTATCTATTGTAGATCCTGTTTTAAAAATTCAAATTTTTATAATCAAAAAATATACAATATATGACATTCCTGTTTACAACCAAGAACAAGAATATATTAATATTGAAAATGATCAGGAATTATTGCTATGAACTATACAAAATAATGCCATTAATTCACCTTTTCTGGCGAATATGAGAGGGATCCACATATTCAAAAAGCAAAAATTGCGTTAACAGAAACAGATAAAGCAGATCCCAAATACAAAAAATTTGCTAGACGGCGTGGTTTCACAGCGAATGGTGAAATATATTTCAAAGTTCATACCCTTGTAGGGGAAAAGAAACTTACATTAGTTCCAACATACTCTACACAAGAGATTATAGCAGCATACCACGACTCATTATTGGGTAGTAGTAGCCACTTTGGTGTTTACAAGACACTTCAAAAATCAAACATGCTTATTATTTGGATCCATGAATAAGGATGTCAAAGAGTATATAAAAAATGTCCAATAAATCAAGAAATTAAATCCAGTACGCAGAAGTCTATGGGAAAATCAAAACCAATTGTACCAGTCGCCTTACTAAAAGCATGGGCCTTTGCAAAACGGCCATTACAAACATCCCTTAACGGGAATCGTTTCGCCTCAGTTATGTCGGAATTTTTCAGCAGATATATTATTGCCAAGGCAGTACAAAAAAAAAAAAATAGACGTGGAAACATGCGTAAATTTTATTAAAGACGTAATTCTTAAATATGGATGCTCTCAACAAATGTTAACAGACAGGGGTACATCTTTTAATAAGGAACTCATTGCGTCATTGTTACAGAAATTAGAAATAAAGAAGCTACATAGAACCGTGTATAATCTCATGTGTAATGGCCTAGTTGAAAGTATGAGCAACTTAACAGTGTACGCACACTGTGATACCGTATCGTAGGACGAATACCTCGATTGCATCGTGTTTAATTACAATACTACTGTAAATGCTAGTACAAAATACACCCCTTTTTACTCGTTGCATGCGGTCGGAGCAAGACAACTCTACCATCTACTAGTTAAGAAATATTCACAGAGGGGACAGGATTGGCGCGAAACAGTACTTAAGGAACGAGAACAGGCAAACATTAATTTATTACAGTCTCAAAATAAACAAAAATGCCTATTCGATAAAACTCATCGCCGCCAGTGTTATCAAGGAAGGTGACTGGGTTTAGGTACGAAATAGATCACGGCACAAATCGATGTCTTTAACATTTAAGGGGCGTTATTTAGTTTCAAAGGTACTAGGGCCTCAAAAAATAAAAATACCAATTGGCAAAACAGGCAACTACAAATATGATACAGTAAATACACGCAATACAAAAATTGCCTATATAAAATAATTTAATCAAATTTTGTATTCGATTTTCAGTGAGCGTGCCTGAAGAAAAGAAGAAGCACGGGACGGCGCGTAAGAAGAATATGCTTCTTCTTCCTCATCAGTATTATGACACGGACGCATAACGATTCCTCTTTTCGAACACATGCAGGCTGGTACTGACGATAGGCCAATACGAAATTTTTTAACGAGGACACGATCCCCCTTAGTACGTGGTACCGTTGAAAAAAAACCTAAACTATTTGAAATCGTTGACGTATGGGTACATAAATAATGCGCATTAAATCTGGTATCGAGTTTCAATAACACTAAATCAATACTTAACAAACTCCACGACAATTTTATACCTTCATCCCTTAACGAACCTGGTTTAGCCTGCTGACTTTGAGAAAATTGTAACAATGCAAAAATTTTGCCAAAAACGATGCGTCTGGGGATATTACATACAATAACATTTTGGTTATGTAGAACACGGCTCTATAGAGAGGCTCAGAGAAATTGCTGTAAAATAAATTTTGCGATTATAAAATTTAAACGTTCACCAATTACCTCAGTCTGACTGACGTCAGTATCGTCGTTTCCGGCAATTCGCCACCAGGAACTCTTTCGCACTAATGTGCTACTATAATTTTAAAAAAATTCATGAGTTAAAGGAAAGGTAATCCTTTCATGACTCTCCCGATGAAAAGAAACAGGAAACGTGGGAAATACACGTGTCAGATTCAATAAAACTACTGGTGCAGTTCTTAAATATATTCGCAATAACATTGGGGGAAAAAAAAACGACGCGCGTTAGAGCTTTACCAACTGTGACATCAATATCCCTTACGACCGATGCTTGTATTGGTTTTCAATGCGAAATGTGTCCGCTGAACACTGTGCCTCAGCATTTCACGCGACGCCGAATACATGAATGTGACTTTGCACTCAACAGCGAACAGATGTTGCGTGTTAACAGTTTCCGCACGTCCCCATCGCGTTGTCACCAGGTGGAACAGGACGTAACTCACATTTGCATGTAGTCTATTTGCGGTTTCTTCACACTTTTTGGGTGAAACCTTTGAAAAATGCCCCTAAGTATGAGGTGTTCGGTTATTTACTAAGAATCCAATGTGTCATAAGTGTTTTATACCTCTCTTAACACGAAAATATCTGATTTTTCATCAAATTTAAGTTAAACCTGTACCTAATTTATAAATTACAATATTTAATCCATGATACATATGAATAATAACAGTGAGAAAATAAGAGTGTTGGTAGCGCATAGTAAGAAATAGTTCTCATGCGAAATATCATTACATCTGAGCGCGCACGAATTCAGTGCGTTGTTCTTTGGTGTAATTTTTCTAGACTTCGTTAAGCTTCGTTTGTACGAGGCGGAGGAATATCCTGGAAATAGAACTTCAGTAGGGCTTCTGAAAAGTGTGAAGTAACCCTGAAAGTATTTATTATATATGGAAATTCCGTGTCGCTACCACAAGAAACAATCAGTAAAAAGAGGGCTTTATCGCAAGGTTTCCACTTCCAAATGAAACACGTACACAGGTAACCGATGAAAAAAAAGAATGTTGCGTTCTAGAAAGAACTAGGATACTGTTTATACATCATTCAGGTTTGAAAAATGTTGTGTTGTTCGTCGAAATTGAAGTTTTCCACATATTGCCGATTACAACAGAGCAAACAAAGTCGTAAAACGAAAGTCGAAAGAGAAAAGGAAAAGAATGTAGCTAGTACTATGTTGTGTTGCAAAGTTTAGTAGATTGTCCAAAGCATGTGTTTGCTCCAGAAGCGCAAGTTACACGATGCATCGTTCAGCCATGTTTAATGTGAAACTATAAGAAGTCAACATTCAAGCTGTATGTATGGTAACATAAGAAAAACTAATAAAGAGACGGAAAAGCCACTAATTTTGGGAACAAGCCTCATTCACAGAAAGGATAGCCAAGCATTGAATAGAACGCACATATTTTTTATATGAAAGTAAGATATTAAGAGTATACTATTTTGCAAAATAATTAATGTAATATTAAAGCGGGTCTTGCCTCATTTTCGAGATGGTCTTGGTTTATAATGAAATTTTCGTACCAAATATAAGATATTTCGAAAATCATCAGCATATACATAAGTTTTTTTTCCCCCAAGACCACGTCATTCGTAAATTGGTAATTTGTCTACGGAAATACCTATATGTACGAAATCAGAATCTATGGGCAAAGGACATGAAAAAAGAAATTGTCGTGCATAAATGTGGAATAATAAAGCAGGAGGGAAAAAAAAAAAAAATTCCAGAGGGAAAAAAGAAAATCCAAGATGGCCGCCATTGACAAGGAATGACAAAGCAGGAGGTTGACGCGTAACGTGATCCAAGATGGCCGCCGTAGCGCCGCAGTTTCCTCAGCCAGCAGCCAGGTTCACTAGAACCCCCTATTTCCTACTACTGTTGGCAAAACTTTCGTACCTGTTGCAACGTGGGTCACGTTGCAACGATGGAAGGGCACGTTGAAATATAAACTTAATTTTCAGTTTAGATCGTAAATCTTCAGTCATTGCGTGTAAAATCAATGCATATATAAAATTGATCGTTATCTGCACTCGCCCAATGTGACCACATTTTGCACCGTACACACTCCCCATTCGTNCCCAATGTGACCACATTTTGCACCGTACACACTCCCCATTCGTAGGAGGCAGGCTACCGCAAATTGGCGGACTCACACAAAACTGGAAATAAGGCATAACAATTAGCATATATTTGAGAAAGAAATTAATATTTTCGCATAAATATTAATGGTATGGAGAAACAAACTTCATAATTGATTGATTATTGTTGCTGCGATGTAAGATACAACAATTCGTTGTAATTAATGTTTATAGCAAAAATTAAATAATTGTATAGATCATGTTATTATTATGGATCATTCGATATAGGCCAATAGGGGAGAAACAAGTTTTCTAAAATAATTGCTGTCATGCAGGATTGGGTAAAGCATTCGGGACATAGGCACGATGTAACTTTTTCAAGGTGTATTTAATAATGTTCAATTGATTATTCATATTCCCTCTAATAACAGTAAAATTGTAAATGCGACTGCAAGTATAGTTTCTTCGCGGTTAATTTAGAATTTATAAAAATATTTGAACATTAAAAAAAATATCATTTTTTTCCCCACGTGAACCTCCTATCTCCATGAAAATGCCTCAAGGACGTAACCGGAGGCGGTCGTGCCGAGACGGGACTAGGGCGCAGGTAACAATGGAGGGGGAAATATCCCGCGCGGGGAACCGGGATATCCTGGGAGGACGCCAGTGGCATTATCACACACAGCGTGAGTTCTGTCAGGGAGAACGGTCAAACTTCTTAACCCTTTGTGCGCGGAGAAAGGCGCGGGGGAACTACCCGTAGCCAACGCGGAAGCCTAGGGAAGCGGGGGAAGGCGAAAAGGGGAACATTTCCGTTTCCATGTGCCACGCGGAACTGGTGGAGTTTTCTTGGGAAAGCGCTTGCCATCCGCGTTGCGCGTAAAATTCCTGCGGTGGTAGGTAGGCGGCGAATGGAAATTTCATCCGCAGACTCAAAGACGGGGTGGACTGAAATTCATGTTCTGCGGATGCCCTCAGCCAGTGCAACAGTCAAATGTGAGTGATTGAGTGAAGATATTAATGGGTGGCTCTTAAGGCGCCCGTCTACCTGGCGCTTGAACTGCGTTGCAGTGTGTTCGAAATACACGTTTTTCAACGAAACTATTAAGCGTGCGTCCAACGTGCTGATCTACGAAAAGAACACACACTTCAGACGAGAGCTGTTAAGTACTTTCAAAATATCACGTACGTTAGAAACATCAATTC
>NQII01006263.1:28295-62949 GCA_002778355.1 Clitarchus hookeri | reverse complement strand
CTCTCGCCACACCGACCTCCGCGAGTAATTAATGTGACCGGTAATCAATGGCTGATTATCGCGGAACCCCGGTGCCGCGCTTTTGCAGCGGCCCCTGCCGGGCTTCCCGACGCCACCCGCGCGGCAGGGAGGAACAACCCGCTCTCTCATTGCGCGCGCATCTCTCCGATGTCGGGGATTGGTCGAGCCGACCTCTAGCCAGGCTTGTCCGGTCGTGCCCCGGCTTCGACTTCCGGTTGGGGGCGCCCGCGCCGTGTGTCTCCCCGGCTCGGGATTCGCAGGAGCCTCTCACCCGACGACCAATCACCCGACGAGCGGCCGGTCGCAGGCCTCTGATGATTCATCCCCGGCCGTCGTACGTTAGATAATCTATTACTTCTGATAGCCGGACAAAACCCTCTTATAGATCTGCTAGTTTTTTTAAAAGTGGTGTCGGTAATACTCTGACTCTGTAGAAGGCTGCTAAAACTTATTTACACATGCGTACGTCTTAATTAACGGAAAGCTGGCATTTCTCAATTGTGCGTATCCACGCGAATCGTTCCATGCTCGTATACAGACGGCAAGGCGATGGGAAGGTCGTGTTTGAAACTGGTGATAAAAGGGACAAGACGACGTTAAAAGTAAAAAATCTGCGCGGCGTGAGTGTCAGTGTTTCTACTTCAGTGTGCAGTTGCCCTTTCCATTTGTTGATTATTTTGAGTCCCCGTTAAGCAGCTGAACCGGTAGTAGTTAGTACGCCGATTACGGAGACGACTACGCTCTGCATAAGTAGCGAGCCAAACTAGCTGGGTACACTCTAATAAATTATTCGGCATTTTACCATACCGGTGTATGTGAAAAAGTGGGAATGGTAATTTTTTCCCCTATACATTCATTGTAGAGTTCCTACATTTGCTCAGGAAACAGTCAAATGCGTAGGAAAGTTACCAACTTTGTACAGTAGTGACGATAAACATCCTTATATCTGCAGCTTGATGCGTGGTATTATTTACACATAGTGTATAGGTTAAAAACTTACCCAAGAGCTCAGAAAGTTTACGAGAATTTTTTTTACAGTGTAAGTGTAGTGGTATCAGACATGAAAACTTACAATTTTCATAAAACAACGTTTCCTTACCAAATGGTTGAAGTAACAACAAAATGCTCACAAAACTTTTGTTCGTAGTCAGTCGATGTTAAAAATAGTATTTGTACTCCTTAAAAAACTTGTATAGTGTTAATATCACATACATACAAAACCGTGGCTCAACCTGTTGGGGCCGCGGTGACTGAGCGGTTAGTCTACTCGCCTCCCACCAAGGCGAACCGGGTTCAATCCCCGGCCGGGTCACTCCGGATTTTCGCATGTGGGAATCGTGCCGGACGATGCCACTGGTCGGCGGGTTTTCTCGGAGATATCCCGTGTCCCTACCCCTTCATTCCGGCGCTGCTCCATACTTATCACCTTCATCGGCTCTCAAGACCACGATATTAAGAACCGCCCAAATCTCTTCAATCACTCAACCTATCGATGCAAATCTGAGACATTTGCGTTATTAATTTTGCAACAATCTGGTCTTCACTGCGCCATGCCTTCCTGAGAAGATTTAGTGATTTCATTGGCTACTGGCTTCATTAACCTGCGTGACCGCGTCACTGGTGATTGGTGGATTTACCTTTGAGCTTTGCCTATTGGCTGAAATTTCCCTAGAGGTGTTGCACACGTAGGCATACGTATTCCCGTCCAATGACCACAAACTCTATATCAACAATTATAGAAAAGTAAGTACACTGGAATATTTCATGGCCAATTCTTTCTTCCCCCCCACCACATTATTTGTAGACGAATTAAAAAAAATCTTATTTGTGATTCTGATTACAAAACGTAATTAATCATCCTTTAAATGAACACTGGTGTACATTTGTTTTGCACACAAAAGAACTATCTTTACACGTTTTACAAGTTTTCTACGTGAAACATGTTGTCAACTTTTTTTTGTGGCAGTACATGCGAGTATGTTTACAAAACAACGTGTTTCCAACGTAAATGGCGTTCACGAAATCCACACTACTTGCGTGATCAAATACAATATTTGCATCACGTAATTCACCAGCGTGTTGTAAAATTAATCTCCACAGCCTCGTGCAAATAAATCAGCGAATGGCTACGCCTACATCAAAGCAACCTCAACGGCATTCCTCATCTGTTTACTTCCTTATTCTGTGCCCGCGCCGCGCCACTAGAGGTACGCGTCGTCGCATGCATTCCGTGTTTCGCCATCGCGCCCAGGCGCAAGAGACACGGGCCACGAAGAGAAGTATCGTGTAAACGCCTTTTAAAGAAACTATTCCTTTTTTTCTTCGTCAGAACTGATTTTATTTTTTAATAAATCAAGGAGGATTTTTTTCGGTTGTGTTTTAAGTATCGTAATTCTTGTGAGGTTTTAGTTATTTTCTTTGTGTAATTGCTGCTTTCTATTTGCCACAGTCACTGCTAGCGTTGTTCCCGTATTGTCTTCAGCCGCGCTGTTTACCGTACGACAGAAGAGCCTCTTAACTGCGGTTGGAGTGTTGTCTTATTGCCAACTACTGCATTGCGTGTGGTGAACCGTTGCAGGGTACACCGTATTTTGCTCTGCGCTATACCTAATCGTTTGGTAGTTTACACACCGGCCAATTAAACGTGGTAGCGCAGCGGACGTCACATCACGTGTTTGACGGGTGCCCTCGCCGCTCTCTCGTGAGTGGCCGCAGTACATTATAAGTTTCTCCCGGCCTCATTCTGGTCACTGGTTCCTGCTGCGTGCTCCGAGTGTGTAAGTCACTGAGAAAACACCAGCTTACCTTGCAACACTTCACCACACGCCACTGTTGCATTGTCGCGTTTCTGTAATTGTTTGTACATCATCATGTGAATATCCAACGTTACGAGTAAAAAAAAAGCCAGGGTTTTACTTCACTAGGTTAAGTACAGAAAGTCCTAAGACCTAGGGACCTACTCATTCTTTAGGACTCTGAATAACTTAATGACCTGCTTGGTTCTCTCAGTAATCGGTTCTGAGTTCATGGCGGAAAGCGGCGGTAAGGCTCAAAACGTCCGGTTCAACCAACTCGTCACGTGGACTCCTCACAGTCACCGAGAATCCACTATACTTACAGATGCCTCGAGTATTCAGAGAACTCTGAATTACAGCGAACTGTCAAAACCAACACGTGGATGTTTGGTCTGCACTGATAACGCTTTAACCCCTGTGAGTTCTGGCGACGAAACGGCATGTCGTCCGAATTCAACATAGTTAACATGGAGTTTGCTGTGATAAAACGACGTCTTAATTTTTGAAGACATTGGCGACGTAATGTTGACTTGCCAGTAGTTGCGATGACGTCCACTGCAAAGTAAGAGCGCGTCTGCAGCACTCGAACTGCAAATTACCCGAACGAACGCAACGGACCGTACTGTTTGTTACGCAGCAAGGACCGTTTCATTGGGACATTGATAAAAAATGCCTTCATATTGACTGACAGCTGACAAGGGATGAACGTTTCACAGTACACAGATAAAAGTTTAATGTTGTGCCAACAGTATTACTGTAACATTACTGTAATTTTTTGTTATCTGTGAGCCGTTGGTAACTAATGTTGATAATGTAATGCATTTTTATGGTGTTAATATAACTGTACTGTCAACATTAAGGTGGTGTTTATAACGCAGCAAAACCAATGTTGTGTTGAATTGATGCTAACATGTGTGTTAAAAATTGTCTTGCATTTTCTGCGCTTTAAAAAAACTTGACGATGTAAAATAAATTAGATGCAATATTATTTTGTTACAAAAATAAATAATACATATGAATAAAAANAAAAACTTGACGATGTAAAATAAATTAGATGCAATATTATTTTGTTACAAAAATAAATAATACATATGAATAAAAAACGTAAGGCAGGGTGGATAACATAACTCTCGCCTTGTATGTACGACAATATTCACTTCACGAAATCCGCCANAAAAAACGTAAGGCAGGGTGGATAACATAACTCTCGCCTTGTATGTACGACAATATTCACTTCACGAAATCCGCCATCGAACCAATTGCTCTATTTCAATACGGCTGTCTGCGTTTCTCATTGTGGGTGTTCGAGAATATATAACGACAAACTGCAGTACTCGTTCGTTACGTGGCAATATTTGATGTTCTAGAAACAAATTGAGATTTGACACACGTTAACTGCTTTGCAGGGTTTGAAAGCTTGTATAGGTTACATTTAGTTTTCATTCTATGCATTAAAATTTAAATTTAGTGGTTTAATTTGTCGAGGTTATCACTGCTTACTAGCATCCTCCGTTCTACAATGTCAAGTCAGTGTAAACTGGTGTCGGATGGGCATTACTGCAATGCCGTAGTAACACAAAAAATTTTCCTGTTATTTTAGCGTAATATAACAATTGATACGGCCACATTAATTAGAGGCGTTGTTAACATTAACACGTCAACAAAATATTTGCATTAAAGTAATGTAAGTCTTTGTAAATTGTTCAACATTATTAATTTTGCCACAATATTATTCATTTTACTACAGCATAAAAGTTCAAAGATATGGCTGGATAGTAATTTCTTTGTTGCAATAAATTAAGGCATTTATTTGTCTTTGGTATAGCGCACGGGCCAATAGGATAACGACAATTGGGAATACAGAAGTCAACTTGGTGTTCATACCGTGGTGAATATATGTGCCGTGTCTTTAATAACTTCAAATATGTACGGCATCCAAACAGTCATGGTGTGGATACATCCAAGGCAGGGAAATGAACCCAGGTCCCCAATCAGGTATTCTCTCGTACTACCCGTGTAGTAAACAATTTTGGACAGGTTTCAAATAATTCAATTACACGGCCATTGTTTACTTTCTCTGTGCTGAGTACAACTGGTATTAGCCATAAATGTAAATGAGACATGGTAACATCTTGCGAAGAAATCAAACAACAACATAGGTACGCAAAGGATTTGAATTTGTGGTAAGGATCACTGGAACACACCTGACTAGAATCAGGTGGTTCGGCATCTCAGCAGACAAACTAGGGAAATGCAATGAAAATCAATGCAACTTACAGTAAACCAGATGAGAAGCAGGGAAATAAAGACACTGAAATAAACTTTACATTTTGTTTTTTTTTAGTTACCCTGCAAGTTTTCAGACTACTTGTACAGTATTCGAGTTTATTGGCCTCGAAATAATTTCTTAAGTATCTATTCTAAATTTGGTTTTGTACAGCGAACATTTTAACTTTTCTGGTGTTATAACGTGCACACAGTAGTTTCTGCCAGTATTAAAAAAATAATAAATTTTTAGTTTGAAATTCTAAATAACTGGTAAATTCATTCTCAGAGCATTAAAACGTATGCTCTGTGAACGTTACGTCACTACGATGCCTAATACTTGGGTTCGTGTCTCACTATAGGATGATCCTAATTTTTATTGTGTTTCATTTGAGTTTGGACACGTAGAATTATTCGTACATAAACTTCTTGTTTACGACATGAAAAACATATAAAAATAAAATAAAACACATAGTCTAAAAGACTCTTCTGTCTCACTACCAAAATTACATTTCCTGATTTCCGTCTAATCTCTGAGAACGGTGCGTATTTTACAGGTAGTTTTTGTTTATTTGTAGTGAGTATTCCAAAAACGTGTGTAAGATGTAATGAGGAGACAATAAAAAAAACTAGTAACATATTTAGATAAATTTTTCTTCGGAAAGCAAGATATGTGAAATTCTAAAATTTGCACAGTTCTACAGGGATTTACTAGGACGGGTGCACGTTAGCAAAAACTCTATTTGAATAAGAACAATCCAGATTAGAATAAATAATGGGCACAACAATTTTTATAAATAAGCATGTGTGTTAGACCTTGCAAATTTTGTTCATAGTTACATAACACTTTCAATGTCTTGTTTTTGATATTAAAAAATATATATCAGAAACGAACTGAGTTTAATAGTGTGTAGTTATTACTATTTCAGTTTGACTTCTTCAACATTTCATTCATTTCTCCTCGAAAAGAAAATAAAGTCAAAAGTCAAACAATGGAAAAGAATATTTCAGATTAGAAAAAAAAAATTAAAAAAAAAAAAAGGTTCATTATCTTCGTAAGACAGGTGAACAATACCGCGGAAGATTTCTTTGCCTTAGTCTTTCCTCCTCAAGTGGGGCTCTTTTCCCTTCATTTCACGCCTCTTGACTTCGTGAAACCGAGGAACAAAAAGTGGCAGCTGAGGGGAAAAAAAACGATCGATTGTGTAGTTAACGAGAAAGAGCGTTATTTGACAGGGAGGGGATTTGAGAGAAAGGATCTCATTACAGCGCATAAAGAATTTCATTTTAAAGTTGTGTGTAAGTCAAAGTATTAGCAGATACTTCACCCATTTTCTATTGTAGAACTTACAAAAGGGGATTAATCCTGTTAACTAGAAGAAACCTAATTGAACATTTTAACGAACCCAAGTATGATTATGCCTCTATATGAAGTGTTAATTAGATTTTAACTTCACAAGACTGTTCGTGAAGCTATAACATTTTAATTTTTAANATGCCTCTATATGAAGTGTTAATTAGATTTTAACTTCACAAGACTGTTCGTGAAGCTATAACATTTTAATTTTTAAAGATGAACCTTGAGCACGGAGTAAGGTATAACAGAAACGTTATTATCTCGTCTATGCAGCGAGGAGCTCAGTTTTTTTTAAAGAACTACTTTAATATTAACTCATGATTATACAAATGTGCTCTGTTTAATATAATTCCTTCCCTCGTGCAAATGTTAGCTAAGTGCTTGTGACTATACGTATTTTAATAATCAATAATTTTGTTCGTACGTCAAAATTGATCAGATAAGTTATTTCAGAATATGGCAGCTAGAACCGCATATTACTATATTACGCGCACTAATTATATAAGCAAAGTACACTTTAGCATAGGCGTATATTGCTTTGCTGTGTATGTTGTAAAGTTCATGTGTTCTTACTACTAACTATAATATTTCTTAGTTTTAATACATAAACATTTCAAGTGGGAAAACCTTTATAATACACTAAAATACAGATATTACAAAGTTATGGTTTTGCGTAATGATAACTTCTATAAACAAAATGCTTAACTGGAATAGAACTAGCACATAAAATTCTTATTTATCTTTGAAGTTTAATCGCAATGCCGAGTTCATGTTGTTAAAATGGTTCCGTGTTTATGCGATTTTTATTTAGTCTGATGGTCGGAAATGGACACAGTGNATATTACAAAGTTATGGTTTTGCGTAATGATAACTTCTATAAACAAAATGCTTAACTGGAATAGAACTAGCACATACAATTCTTATTTATCTTTGAAGTTTAATCGCAATGGCGAGTTCATGTTGTTAAAATGGTTCCGTGTTTATGCGATTTTTATTTAGTCTGATGGTCGGAAATGGACACAGTGCAATCTTAACATCATAATGACAAGTTTTTCAATTACACGTTTATGCACATAATTCCCTATAATTCTGAATGGAAAATGCAACAAGTGCTTGAAGTTATTTATCCAGTGTTTTATTGCTTTATTTACCATCTCTGTGGAGATTTTGGATATCGGCCCACGGAAACTGCATGCTGTGGTCGTGTGCTAACGTGGTTTTAACTGTCTTTGTAACTCTCGAAAACAATATTTTAAACTGTGAAAAACATATACGTAACTACGAAAAGGTGCTCTTCCCACATAGTTAAAAATATTTTTCATGTTTTCTTCTTTAGTGGACAGGCAGAACAAAAAGCTGATAATACACGTAGGGTTAATTTGTAATAACATAAATATCAATACATTTTTTAACCCACTTTCCTTTGAAATATAACCGTTTCTATATTTATATATAATTTCTCTATGTATATCTACTATATGTCCTCCCTAATAAATTTGTAACCACCAAAAATAATGTAATCAACTTCCATTAGGAGTGCGATGCCGATAACGCATTGCATTCTTTCAAAAAATATATACCTTCTGCGTTTACAGAACTTTTAAAGTGCAAAATTGTCAGTCGTGGGCGTGGATGTGTTAATCCGCATCGTTTCAGTCCGCGTGTGTTAACGTGCGGTAATCATCAACACATGATTCATTTCACTTGTCCCAATTCACGCTGTGTGGCAACCATGCACTCGTTCTGCACACATTGCTAGTGACAAAGTTCGAAATGTATAAGTACATACTTATAAAACATTTTCAGATTACTCTAATTGCAAAATAACGTGACTTTTTTCCATTGCGGCAACCAAATAAACTTATGCGCAGTAAATAAATATAGGGCATCTTTCGCAATCCTGCAAGAATGCTCGGCGGTGCGAAAAGGAACTGTGGGCGAGGCGATTAATATTTGGAACAAACGGCGTGGTATTTGCGTGTACGAACTCAGTAACAGTAGGCTGACACCGAAACCTACCAGTTCTATTGAAATTAAAATGGTACAGTGGGCTGAACAGATTACCTTTGCTGTAAGTTTTGTTTGGTACCAGATAAGACGGGATGCATTCGTGGCAGAAGTTGTCTCTGCGTGTTAATCAGATCATCAAGAATGTCCTCTTCCTTCGAAGAGCTGAGGTATGAGACATGACTCTGCTTTTGTGTTTGGTGGTTGCACTCCAATCGAACTGCTGGTATTATGAGTGAACGAGATTTCTCGGAAAGAAGCAGATGGAGCGATAATCACGCCAAGCGTTCGTCACTGAGCAATTTAGCTGTTAAATGGAGGGCACTGCCTTGATTAGGAGTCTCTTCCATTTCTCTCCCATCGAGAACGAAGGAGTTTCAAATACGCACTGGCTCAAAACAAACATGAAGTTGAGAAGTTGGTGCATGAAGAAAGGTGCAGGCGATTTTTTTTTATGTTAAGTACGATGCCTGCACTTTTCAGGCGTATGCTGGGGCAGCCCTGCTTTTGCAGGAAATTCGTGCCCCACGCCACACCTTGCACGTCTGAGCTGTCTTTCACTAGTTGCTTCCGGTCACATTTTATGAATCGCGTTCTGTCTGTGCTCTTTCCAAACATTTCTGTGTACACGTCGCGCATTCGTGTGTGTATGTGTACGCTTGTGTAAATCCAAGCAAAGTGGCCGCATCTCAGACATGTTTTACAGCTTGGAGAGCAACGAAAATAATCTCTCTTCCACCTCTTCGAGATCAGCAGCGACGTCCATCATCTCCAAGACACGCTCTCACACATGCCAAATATTATTGTTCATAGTTCAGGCACCATTTTTTTAAACTAAAAGTTTGCGAACGTATTGCGAGAGCGGTGTGGATTTTCGAAGCAGATTTGGTTACTAGTTTCTAAACTCCGAATATTTCAAGTTTACGTCAACTTTAGTATCAAAATTTCGGATAAGAAAGTCACAACAAACTACACGGCAATCATTTAGCTACGGTATTGTTTTCCGTGTAGTATATTTATGATACAAACTCTTTGCCCTGAGATGAGACAGAAAAATATCACAGTCGATTTGCTTAAGTATAGGCAATCCAGTTAGCTACAAACGTTTTGTCATATCTCATGGCAGGAACTCTGTTTGCCANAGATTTGCTTAAGTATAGGCAATCCAGTTAGCTACAAACGTTTTGTCATATCTCATGGCAGGAACTCTGTTTGCCATTATTTCTCACGCGGACGAATCCGCGAATTACCTGACAACCTGTATATTCCTACCAATCGTATAGTTGATTTTCATTACAGAAAGTGTTTGCCACTTCCTTCACAGTCGCTTATTCTGCTACAAAACACACCCCAGCTAATTCATGGGAGAATTCAATATTTTAGAGTTTTATAATTTGTCGGCTATCATCGATATCGATAATTACTTAGCAATGAGCTGTAGTTATTTTGCAGTAGCAACAATGAGAACTCGTTATTTAAAGAAATACAATTCTCTCCTCCTCACAGGCTTCCGCTTCTGTCACCAAAGGAAAAGAAGCAGCAAGAATAATTTTTCATTTCTATAGGCACAACCTTTAAAAGTCGTAAAACACGCTGATTGAACAGAAACTGACGGCCACAAAGCTGAAAGGGTTTACAGCTTATTACTGAGTCCCTTTATTATTTTACAGTGGCCATTTTATATCCCATGGCGAATAACCCGGCTGCAATCATCATCTTTCAATACCCGATAGACTATCCTGTTCGTAAATATGCGACACGTTTCGAGATCGTCTATAATACGCAGCACTGAAGTTATTGCAATGAAAAAAATTCTTGAACAGCAAGCCCTTATGCAATTCNGTCTATAATACGCAGCACTGAAGTTATTGCAATGAAAAAAATTCTTGAACAGCAAGCCCTTATGCAATTCATGCACCAATAATAGGACATGCGTTAAAGCATAACATCCTTTTTTAAAATCCATGATATGGAGTCATGTTTTTAATACCTCTNCAATAATAGGACATGCGTTAAAGCATAACATCCTTTTTTAAAATCCATGATATGGAGTCATGTTTTTAATACCTCTTCGACGAGATATACGCTATACGTCTCTTTCAAACATCGATGCACCATTACCAGTGCATAGGATGATAAAGATTAACTTGTGAAACTTACAGGGGCGGTAGAGGATGAGGAAAACCATGTCCGGAGATATAAACGTTCATCGTCAGAGTGAACTGAAATAGGTACGCATCGTGCCTGTCAGCATACAAGCATGTTGGTTAAATGCCGTTCACGGTTATTTAAGCGCTTTTGAAATGAACCCTTGATAAACGTCACTTCCCCTGCTTGCATATGTTTTAACGGGCAAACTTAGAGGAATGCGCCCAGTAGACCTAAGGTTTGGAAACGTNGGGGGGGGGGGGGGAAGTAGCTCCATGCCTTAACATTGAATTAAAAGTTTTAGATAAACATTTGTGAACAATGAAATTATTAATTATGCTTTCTGTTTTCTTAGTGCACAAGGAAGAAATTTGGCAAATTTGTAAACTATTTACTGTTTTTAATATTTTCACAATTTCACTTGGTCAGCGCATGAATAAGGTGTCCAGGTCCTTTCGCAGAGTTAATTTTAGATACAATGTATGAACACAAAATGTGCAGACAAGTAGATCTTAAGCAGGGCTGCTTTCAAAAGTGCTCAGTTAACAGTGAACATCTTATACACATGCTGGTTACAGTTCTTGAAAGGTGACAACGCGTAAATTCACGTTCCTGGCAACATCCCAAGAGCATTTGAGACTAGTAGGGTGGCCCACTTTCTCAGACCGCCAGACGTTGTTACGTGTGAATGTGCTACGTCGCAACAGAGCGCTGCGCATAGGCGTTCGGAATTCAGCGCAAGCAATTGGAAAAAACCTTACTCTGAGCTGCAGAGCTTCTGTGCGTTCATGTCTGTCCCTCATTCGCACGGTCGCACTGGGCCGTGAAAGTGTTAGTGGGTTTTACCGCCATGCGCAATATGACGCGAAAGAAAGCAACGCGCAAGCGCGGTAGGAGAGAAAGGCAATTAGCATATTTTTTGGCCCGCATGGCGGTTTCTAAAACACAAAACTCCCGGTGGTTCCTCGAGATGGAAAAGTGCCAATTTAGATCTTGTTTTGAGGGAGTTTACGTAAGACTAGAAAGTTAGTGCTCCTGGTATAACCTTAAATAGATATCGGCCACCAGGAAGGGAGGTTGGAGAGGAAAGCGCCGGGTTCCACCGGGAACTTTGTCCCTCGTTTGTTACAAAAGTCGGACTATGCTCGAACTGGGCTTTCAGTCTTTCAACCCATTCCAACTCGGACTGTACGTAACGCACGTGTGGGTTATTTTTTGGCTGGTTCTGTACACTGCAAGGCTCAGTGTCCTGTGACCGTCCCTGCGGGCGGCTGATTCGCGAACCGTGCAACTGCTGTGTGATGTGATAGGTTCATATTACTGCAGCCGAACACGAAGTCTGCACCTCGTTGGTTACGATACCGAAACTAGTTTTGTGTCGTCTTGAGTGCAGCACACGGATCGCACTATGTGCAGTCTTCAGCACACGAGATTGTTAATTGAAGTGGATCTGAAAGTGCTAAGAAGGATGCTGGAGCCTGCAGGATATGCCAACAGCATGCCTCTTGAATGCCGACGGTTGCCTATCGGCAGGAGCTAGCGATTTATCTTTCTGTGGTCTCGGAACGTGCTTGTCCAGACATGCGCTTATGAACGAAATATTGTTTTCGTCCCGTCTACCACCCCTATGAGTCTTATTACTCAATAATATTATATATTACCAATAACATATAATATAAACTGACTAATTCATTTTTTAACAGGATTAACCTAAACCAGTATCACTAAGGGTGAGACACAACGTTGAGCATCCGGGATTAAATTCAGCTATTTGCAAAACGTCAGAAACTAATTAAGACGAAACAACAAAGTCGTGATTTAACATCTGCCGTCTGTGAGTATTTGACGGGAAAAAATATCGCCCGTCATTAGGACATTCGGGGGAGTCGTGTTAGTAACCAACAAAGACGTGTTATCGGTGGATGTTTATACATTGCTTTGTCTAAATAATCATGCGTACATGAATTGAACACGTTGGACGAGCGGTCTCGAGACGACATACTGTACTAGTCTCTGGCAAATAGCTAACTGTAATTCGCAATGTTCAAGGGCATGTGTCTTACTAAATAATGACGTTATATCACAGGGCGTATGGTTTTTTCTACTCTTCTACCTCATTTTCAACGACGAGACATCTCGTGGAGATTGTACGTCGATTGGGAGCGGGTTTGTTTCCGTGAGCAGTCCATAAAGTCATAGATCATGCGGTTGCCAAGCTTTTCCTTTGCAAACGAGATTAATTTTTCGCGACGAGGTAAAGTGAAAGCCAGAGCCAGAACTCAGCCTCGAAGGAAGGACGAAGATCCGAACCCCTATCAGTGGCACCAGAGCCGCGGGGCTAAACCGGCACTCATTAAACGAGCTAATTAATTTAGTCTTTGGGGTGTCTTGAGGGAGGAGGTAGGTTATCGCCGATATTCTCACACCCCCTTTTTCTTACCCGAGGGGCTCTTACTCGGGGCATCGAAGAAAGTTAAACTCCAGAGCACGGACGGTAATTGGCACGTTTTCAGAGAGGGCAAGGGAGAGGGGAAGGGGTGGCTGGGGTGTTAAGCAAATAAAGACGACAAAGCTTTCAGCAGCGTCGAGTTGCTACTGTTGAAATGGGGATGATTACCACCGCCAGCCAGGCAAGCGAGATCGGGGCAGCCCCAGGCCAGGACAATACAGCTCGGCGGGTAATTAACAGCTGACGAGGAGCCGAGCCAGGGGCTCGCATCTATTATCGTTAAAATCACGCGTCCTGCCAGCTGCGAGTTCCCGCCAACAATTCTCTTCGCGAATTTTTTAGCGCAGCCACGAAAAAAAAAAATAACGTGATCAGAACTGTTGCCAGCACATGGCCCCATTCGTTCGAGTCGCTTTGGCAAGGCGAGGCATGTTGCAAGGGAGAAGCTCTAGGACGGACTGTGGTACGCGTGGGAAGTGCATAACGACTACGGTTGACGGTAAACTCTGCAGTCTTAAGTCATGCTTTTATCTGGGCGCTTTCGATATGCACGCTGTATCTAATCTCGGCGACGTTATTGTCTCTTCGTCTTGCGACTAAGTCGAGAGTGAACACAGCAACTACGCATCACTTAGGCTGTGGTCACATGAATGATATGAACATTGTAAACTCTTTCTCTGAACATCATAGATCACGTTTGCAAATAGCATTAGTTCCGGTAACTACACCTCTATATCTGAATGCCCAAAAACAGGAAATCCTAATCCCAAAAACACACTCCCGCAGTGATTTTTAATCGCATCCAACACATATTAAGGTTGAGTATTTTGAATTTTGTATTTACCTTGCGTTATTTTGGCTGTAACGTTACAACGAATATCGCCNCGAACACAGCAACTACGCATCACTTAGGCTGTGGTCACATGAATGATATGAACATTGTAAACTCTTTCTCTGAACATAATAGATCACGTTTGCGAATAGCATTAGTTCCGGTAACTACACCTCTACACCTGAATTGCCCAAAAACAGGAAATCCTAATCCCAAAAACACACTCCCGCGGTGATTTTTAATCGCATCCAACACATATTAAGGTTGAGTATTTTGAATTTTGTATTTACCTTGAGTTATTTTGGCTGTAACGTTACAACGAATATCGCCTTTTGACCTAAAGTTTTATTTATTTCAACGAATGCAGAAAATACAGTCAAAATAAATTATAAACCTGTTCGCGGTTTCTTTACATTTTTTAAATTAAACCTTTGAGGAATCACCTCATGTATGTCGTGCTAGGTTGCTTCCTATCACGTATAACAAGCATTGTATACTTGTGTTAATATTAAAGTATCTTATTTTTGGTTGAACTAACATTTTATTTATATTTTATTTATAAACAATAATATTTCGTTTATAATTAATATGGATTAAAACAGTGAGAACATAGATGTGTTGGTGATGCCCAGTAAGAAAAATATTTTATGCGTAATATTATTACACTGAGTGCGCATAAATGCGGCGCGTGGTCCCTCTGGTGTAATTTTCTAGACTCGGATAAGCTTTGTTTACACGACGCGGAGGAATATCCTGANTGTTCGCGGTTTCTTTACATTTTTTAAATTAAACCTTTGAGGAATCACCTCATGTATGTCGTGCTAGGTTGCTTCCTGTCACGTATAACAAGCATTGTATACTTGTGTTAATATTAAAGTACCTAATTTTTGGCTGAAGTAACATTTTATTTATATTTTATTTATAAACAATAATATTTCGTTTATAATAAATATGGATTAAAACAGTGAGAACATAAATGTGTTGGTGATGCCCAGTAAGAAATATTTTTTTATGCGTAATATTATTACACTGAGTGCGCATAAATGCGGCGCGTGGTCCCTCTGGTGTAATTTTCTAGACTCGGATAAGCTTTGTTTGTATGAGGGGGAGAAATATCCTGGNGACGCGGAGGAATATCCTGAAAGTAGAACCTTGGTAGGGATTCAAAAAATTTCGAAGTAACCGTGAATTGACTATATTTTCACTACACGATTTACTTAATATCAGCCACGAAAGCGAAAGAAAAGTCTGATGCATTTCCACTACTAGTTTACTTAGAACAAGAAATTAATGCGATCGAAACAAGCACAGAGCATGTGTAAGCGATTTCAGAGCTGAACATGCTCGAAGAGAAGTATTTCTGTGTCCCGTGTGACCACGCCTTAGTGGAAGAGTTTTGAAAGCTGCAACATTTACTCGCATTAGGGAAATTTTATTTCTGTGTATTAATATTTGCTTTATGGGTTAGTGGAAAATAGTGTAGCGATACGTTAGTGTTGCCTAATGTTCTGCGACAGTAAGATGCCACGGTTTTTACTAATTCCCCTTTTAACTTCGAACGGTAAGCAGAAGTGCAACAAAACAAAATAAGGGTGTAACTTTATATTTTCCGATCCGGCACAGGAATTACATAAGTTCACTCCTTTCTAACCGCATGACCGCATGAAGTTTACGGACTTTCATCTCCTGTGGTTAATGGCATGTAGATGTTGCCCTTAGGTTCTTTTCCGGCAGCTGCATTCATCTAAATTTGGACACTTTGCAGTCTTTTTATTAGTAGGTATACCTTCGATTTTAAAAATAAAAACCTTTTGTCTTGAACTTTTGCTCCTTTTAGTTTTTTCTATACAATTAAAAGTTTTAAAGAAAACTGTGAAAATCCGTTTTATTCAATCTTATTTTAGACTTAAGGAGGAATATTTCCTCACCTCGCAGTTGACCGGCGAACCGATTACGTTATTTTGATCTTCGCAAAATGTGATTTCTGGTGAAGTGAATTTTTCGGACTCGGCAATCTAATTTTCTACCTCGGGGTTGTCGGTCTAAGGAGCTCATTTATCTTTAACCCTGACGCTTACTCCAGCAAACTCGCGCCGGCAGAGGTGACGTAAGTTGTTCCCTAAGCCTCCGCCCCGGGTGGATAATGGAGCCGCGGCGTGGCAGGCTTTCACGTTCAGGCGACTTGGGCACACGTCAGTTTTTGTGCTCCTTGATCGCGAGGATATCGCGGTTGGGCTCGCGCTACTCGGAGGAGAACAAGGCTCCTTGCAAGTGCTTCCCGCCCGCCGGCGTGTAAAGCTGCTCTCACACGACGCAAAATTGTTTTTTTAAGACAACTTGCATGCAAACGTCTCATGCGAGAATTGTCAAACATTGCGCGAATCCGTCTTCTTTCGTCTCTAATAGTTTACAATATTTCTAACTAAGTGTTTATTATTTTCCCTTTTTCGAGCAGCCTGCCTAAAACTGGAGCTGTCCTCCGCNGGGGGGTATAAGTACGATACTGCTACACTCAGAGGAAAGACAGCAAAATGATTGGTTCTATAACCCAAAACATATATATTTATTGCCCTTATAAGAATATTTTGTTCAATAAGCAAAACTTGAAAAGCAACAAATTCATTTTTTGGTCATCTAACAAAATACACGCTCATAAGATCTTGGCTACATCAACAAAGAAGCTGAAGACGGGGTGCGAAGCCTACTCTCTTCAATATCCTAAGGTCTTAAAACATTTTTTCTGTGAATTAAAAATTTTTTATAAAAGTAATTTAATTTTTTGTTTTAAGCTGTACATTTCATCCGAGATGGTGGACAAAGGTCAAGGTCAATGTTTGATGACGTCATCCAAGACGCCGATTATGGTGCTATGGTTCCTGCTAGTGTGAGCGGGGTAAATGGGTTTTCTCCGAGTGTTCTCCCAAGTTTTATATTTACGAAAAATTCAGTTTTTATCTTCTCCCTATTTTCATTTATTTTAATTATATACATGTGAGTTGTTTGGTATCTACATGTTTTCCAATCATCATTACCAGTACCCACACGAACGGTGTATGTGGGCTGTCTTGGTTTGCTCTTATATTTTTACATTAAACATCTATGGCAGAAGATTTTCTGGTTCTGTGCACGGATTGCTATGCTGGCAAACATGGATCTGAAAGTATAAATACAAATATCTGCAGGAGTCCGTCTGCAGGAGTCAGTCTGCAGGAGTCAGTCTACCAGAACCAGTCGACAGGAGTCAGTCAGCAAGAGTGAGTCAGCAAGAGTGAGTCAGCAAAAGTGAGTCAGCAAGGGTGCGTCAGCAAGGGTGCGTCAGCAAGGGTGAGTCAGCAAGGGTGAGTCAGCAAGAGTGAGTCAACAAGAGTGAGTCAAAAGGAGTCAGTCAACAGGAGTCATTCAACAGGAGTCAGTCAATAGGAGTCAGTCGGCAGGAGTCAGTCGGCAGGAGTCAGTCGGCAGAAGTCAGTCAGGAATCAGGAAAAGTGGTTACTGTGCTAAGACCACCAGTAAAAGTTGCAATGCGAAGCGACATGAGAAGAGTGATTGTTTCAAGAACCAATTTAATGCAATTCTTAGCTGATATAAATACTCCAGGCAGTTCACTCGAAGTGATAATTTAAATAAACACATAAAGGCTGAGAAATGTAGTGTTCTTTCGCCCACTGAGAAACAGCGTGTGTTGACATCGTAAAAACCTGTTAATATAGTACATAATATGTTCGCAGGCGACGAGGGAACTTGCATGGTGAAGCATTACGACAATGGGCTCATGCATTTTATGCAAGGCGATACATTGAAGGAATATTTCAAGTTCCGCAAGGGTTCGTCTACTGGGAGCCAGCAAGTGATGTCAATACTTCTTGCTACATCGATGGGTACTGATGCCACAGATGATTATGACGAGACACGGTATGCTAATGAATGAATGAAAGACCTACGAGGCATGGTAGAGTCAGTTTGTGTAGAATGTACACTTGCAAACTTTCGTGTGAAATTCATGAACTTCAAAATAAACGATCGTTGGCTTTAAATATCGATAATAACCATGCGACTCCTACAAAAAATAAGTAAACTTGATATTGAGAACGAAACAGAAGGTGAAGATGATCATGAAGACAGCACTGATGACGACAGTGTTGATGAAATATCCGATAAAAAGGATGATGATTCTCCCGATGTTCCCAAACATCTCCCCAACGACTTTCCGTCGACAAGTAGTGTGAAGAAGGCACAAGGATTCAAGAACGCTCGTTACATTTTTCCTGAAGACCCGAATGAACTTGTTGATAGAGTAGTGCATTTGATTGACATGCAAAAACGCGGATATATCTCACACATATTTGAGATATCTTTAATCATCTATGAACTAAGGTTCAGGGTTATATCAACTGAGATTGTTGGCTACTATCCATGATCTGAAAATATCTGAGAAATTTAAATATAGAATGTACAAAATAATTAGAAAGATTGAATGTATCTAATTTAATTTATGTATACATAGTAATGTGCGTTTAATTTACTATACAGTCCCTTCTGCTTTTATGAAAGACTTATTAATTCAGTGGTATATACAATCTATTGCAAGTCTTTTTTAGATCAACTTTGACGTGGGCGTGTGCAGTAGGAGGGCTGTGGTTTGATATGAAGTATTATACCTTATCGTATGTCAAGTGGTGGGGCTACCGGGTCCGCTACTATTCCTGGGTCGCCGATGCGGACATCGAGTTAAGATTGCAATCAATATACCTGTGTATTAACATTTTTTTTTTCAATTTTCGTTTCTCATGTTGTATATTACCGAAAAGAATTTTCTTTTTTAACGCATCATCGATAAAAAAAACCTACCTGATTTATATAAAAAGTTTTAATAAAAATTTTAACGTTATAAAAACCAAAATTAAAAATGACAATGTACGTACTTATGTATGGACCTCGTCGCCATTGGGTACATACAGGTTGACAGCAGTCTTGCCAACAGTAAATTATCTGTGATGGCGGATGTCAGAAACATGAGTTACCAGTTCGCTCTTGTGAGAGATACTTAAAAATAAATGGACAGTAGATGTGTTATGGTGCAGAAGGGGCTGGAAGGGAGACGACTAAACAGATAATAAAATGTATGAGTGTCGATCGTACCGGGAACTTAGTAGCTCCACCCACCATCGAGCCCCGGACCTCCTTTGTAGAAGTCTTTAAATATTATTTTACACATTTTTTATATATTGTTTTTAGACATTTATATATTCTTTTTTTGGAATTTTTGGGTTTAAAGTCATGTAAGGTCAAAAGTCACGGTCAAGGTCACGAGTGTGAGGTCACGGTCATTTGGATCCAAAATGGTTGTTGGTTGACGTCATATCATGGCGGGTGGTTGGCTTCGTCTACAATCCCCCATCCCCTAGCCAAAGAACATATATAATCATTATACTTTTGTTAAAAAAATGGGGTTGGGAATTGTAAAAAAATTAAATGAATTTACTGGAAAGTGTATTTATAAGCTTCACAGATCCACACTCAACTAAATATTTATCATAAATGCTCGCTAGGAAAATTTGTATTTCTTTATAACGTCTTAATACATAATTTTCCGTTTCCAGACCTGGCGAAATAAGCAAGTTATAAAAATAAACATACATTATAACTTGATGTTCCACTCTTACCCCATTTGCACATACTAACTTATGTAAGTTAAGTAGCTCTCCTTGCTGAAAGCATTTCCCATGCATCTAACTAGAAAAATTTGAGACGGATGGCTAACGGGGAAAAATGTTCCAAGGAAGCAAGCTTAATTAATTTTATAGCCACTATATTTTCCAAAGAATTTCTTCACAGCGAGTGTCTGCGGGCCTGGAGGGCACCAGTTTTAATAAACATCCATGGCCACATCGCGCGCTGAAACACACAAAGACGCACGCGTGAGAGTTGGAACTCGAGATGCACCGTCCTTGTGGAAATTAAATTTGCTGTTGAACCTGCTTCAGGGGCCGAATCTTTACCTGCTTCCTTAGCAGATACCGTGGTGCTTGTGCCGTGCCGTATTTCGAAAACTCATTATAAACGTGCCTCGGGGTTGACACCGGTTGCTTTGTTCGCCGTGTCCTTTGAAATCGGGAGCTTTACCGCAGTATCTCGATATTTACCCTCCTCTGCTACACTTCCGTAAGTTTTCCTCGCGAGGAAAATGTTGTAGATTTTCTTGAAATCCAGGACAAAACAACGTTTCGTCCACAGTAGTGCGCGGTAATTACTGAAATTCCGCCTCCTCAGCGTCGTGCACGATAAACACGGGGTGAGAATACCGTCGCACATAGAGAAGTGTCTCGACAAGTTTTTTTTTTTTCGCGGAAGGATCAGATATATCGACTCGGGTTCGATTATTGCTTCGTTTCGTTTGATCATGGTGTGCGCGGTGTAGTGAAGTACATTGCGGTGGAGTGCAGTACAGTGCAGTGTAGTGCAGTAGAGTGCAGTGTAGTGCAGTAGAGTGCGGTGGAGTGCAGTACAGTGCGGTGTAGCGCGGTGTAGTGCAGTGCAGTGCGGTGTAGCGTGGTGTAGTGCAGTGCAGTGCGGTGGAGTGCAGTACAGTGCGGTGGAGTTCAGTACAGTGCGGTGGAGTGCAGTAGAGTGCGATGGAGTTCAGTACAGTGCGGTGTAGTACAGTGCAGTGTAGTGCAGTAGAGTGCGGTGGAGTTCAGTACAGTGCGGTGTAGTACAGTGCAGTGTAGTGCAGTAGAGTGCGGTGGAGTTCAGTACAGTGCGGAGGAGTGCAGTAAATTGCGGTGAAGTGTACTGAAGTGCTATGCTGTGTGCTGCGCCATAATCCTCTGTTGGTGCTAAGTGTGTTAGCAGAACTGAGTGAAACGGCGTTTTTGAAATATTCCCCCAGATCTGGAGGGATGAACGAAATGTTTACTCAACTGCGAGGAAGCAGTTATTCAAGTGAACGCGATGGTTAATTCGCTGGATTAAGTAACATGATATTTAAAAATCCCCTCGATTGTTCTTGAATATATTTGGTGCTGCATTTTTTTGGGAACAATCAAAATATTCTTATATGAAATCATAACACCTAAAGTTTATTTCGTATACCTGTATAGCTGGAAAATAGGCTAGTGTGTTTTTATTACAATTTTTCTTGTCTTGCACCATTGCACACAAGTCTAAGGTATCCACACGACACAATAAGGATATATAAACTTTCGTGCAAGGTTCATATACCAAATCAAACGAATGTGTCAACTGCGAGAAAACGCACGATCCGCTTACAGTACACCAGCTACACCTCCTCAAAAGCTGCTGTTGTATGTGCTGCACAAAGTCCCCCAAAATGATTTGCACCAACGAAGAGAAACACAGCGAAAAAGAACCGTGACGTCACATCCGATTGAGAGAAACGCTACTTTGTGCAGATTTGTGAGTTTGTGCAACGTGTGCAGCTGAGAGGAAGGAACCTTCTGTCAAACATATTGGGGGTCCACCGACTCGGCCGTGCCACCACATCGCACAACTGCTGGGGCGTGGAGAGTGGGGTTCACAGTCTGTGATTATAAAGAGTAGGCCGTATTGTAGAAGCGCTACAGGTTTCTCCCGAGTGTTTGAAACCAGTCTCCTGGCCCGACAGTAGATAGCTCTGTGATCTCCTCTTTCTGGCAGTGACGCCGTTGTACGGGAAGACAAATAACTGCCGCAAGTAATAGCTCCTTCTGTTCATTTCCGTAGAGGGATACCGTGAAATTGGAATGACCAATGGCGGAAGTCCTTGCACTAATCTTGAAAACGACAGTCCGAATTTTTCTCCTCCTGAGAAAATAGTAGGAAATAAATAGTGGAAATGTAAGTTTAAAAAGGATACTGATTAATAATTTTTACGTTTTTTTTCTTTTTGGTAAAAAGAGGGCACAGGCATACGAAAAATATGCTAAATTTACAAAGTCTTACTCTGGAAATACATCAGGAAACGATTATGGCCATCAAACAACAAGATGGCCACGAATATGTCGCCTTTCTTGTATTGAGAGAGAGAGGGAGGGAGAGAGGGAGAGAGAAAGGGAGAGGGAGAGGGAGAGAGGGAGATAGAAAGGGGAGAGAGAGGGAGATAGGGGGAGAGGGGGAGAGAGAGGNAGAGAGGGGGAGAGAGAGGGGGAGAGAGAGGGGGAGAGAGGGAGAGGGAGAGATGGAGAAAGGGAGAGAGAGGGAGGGACAGAGGGAGAGAGAGGGAGAGAGAGACGGAGAGAGAGGGAGAGAGGGAGAGAGAGGGAGAGATAGGGAGAGAGAGAGGGAGAGATAAGGAGAGAGAGGGAGATAGAGAGGGAGAGAGGGAGATAGAGGGAGAAAGTGAAACATTCGTATTTAAAGCATGACTGGAGATTAACATGAACTTCATTACAAACTGCCGAAGATGGTGGTCCAAAAACATCCATTATCAGAGGAGTGCATGAAGCACAGCGAAATTTATTTATGCACCAGGAAGAAACTTTTTAATATATCAATTGTTTTAGTATAGATATGACTGTTATTATTACTGTAAAAAAATGAATTGGGAATTATAAATCATAAGATTAAAACGCTATGCTTTTGTGTAATTTATAGAAAGTACTGATGTATATAATAATAAAACAACATTATTTTGATTCATATTGTACTGCGTGGAGTAAAAGCGTTAATGTACAAGAAGTGAGTAACCTTCCTGAAAAAAAGGAATTTTTATTTGCTGCACTATCCCACGTCCCGAAAATGAAAACATCTCTGCCTCGGATTAAACTGGGATTCATAGGGTGAATTCTGAATTTAGTTGATAAATTCATCCCCTATCTGAATATTTCCAACGACATTAGTATAATGTAATTTCTAGAGGAACGTCTTATAAACTTATAAGACGTTTGGGAGCCCGAGGAAAGAGTAATGGAAATATGACGTATATTGGAAGAAGTCTGCTATTCATGTACGTAGCTACATAAAAACACGCCTGAGAAAGTTCTCGCTCTTCTAAAGAGGTGAAGGAGAAGTGCCGCTTCCAAAATGCTCCCCGTGAGTAGATAGTCCGCCGTGGAGTTAAAAATAAAACACTGTCGCCGAGGAAAATTCAATTCAGGCGAAACGCCGCTCGAAGCTTATCTGAGATTGGAGGGAGCTGGGTCGCATGTGAATGGTTCAGATGTAGTTCGCGACAAGCCAGCACTCGCGGGGTTCTCTCCACGCCCGAGCCTTTAGTACAGTTCTGAAGGAAATCAACTCCATTCCCACTGCGTTCAAATCGTCTCCACGCTCTGGTTTCCAAAGCTCTGGAATAGTTTTGGGTGACCTACCACGCGCCAGTTCTGTGTACTCGGTCTGTGACCAAAGTTTCACTCTTTTATTTTAGGAGTTCTCAGACGACGGTTAACATTGCTTCATTTAATTCAGTTTCTAGAAAATCTACTGAATCTTTATGTTGTAGTTTTAAAACGAGAAAACAATTGTTGCATTCTTTTCATAACCCGAAGATACTGTCTGCTGTAAACTAACACATATTTATATCAAACTATCTTACCCGGCCACGCGTTGCTGTGTCATAAAAGATTTTGGTTCTATTCATTTCTGTGAAATTAATTGAAATAATTATATGTTTATATATATATATATATATACATGTGTGTGTAAAAAACATTGAGAACAACAAACTGAAATGTTCAAACAGACAGCTGTCAACAAAGGCGCTTCCTGACGCGAAAGCATGGTGAAAATGAGCTTCTTGCAGATTTTAGTACCTTTGCAGGTAATACAGATAAAAAAAAGGCGTACAAACACTCGCGGAACGAAAGGAAGGTTTATAAAAAAAACAGAATGAAAATTGGTTGATTTTGTCGGGAGTTATACGCGTCCGAACAAACGGACACAACATTTATATATATATATATTATATATATATATAGTATTAGGTTTTAGGCAAAAAAAATTATTTTACCATATAAAATGTTATTGGCATATAAAATATATTCATAATGATATATAAACATGTCTTATATAAATGTATACATAATTATAATTAGGTATATTACAATTACACATTACTATGTATAGGCGAGGGTATCTTCGGGTTTTATATATTCTCGGGCCGTTGCTGGTGCGAACAGAATATGACGGTTTTTTTTTCAGTGTGCTCCCATGCATATTCAAAATATTGCTTCAAATAAACCATTGTTGATAAAGTATGTCACCGCTGCTCTGTCTCGCCCATTTTGCAAGTCTATAAAAGCAGCTCGCACCACCACAAATCATTAAACACTTCTTTCTTTCGTCGACAGGGCGTGTAGTGAAAATGATGGCATGCTGCTACAGTGGCCAGAAAATGTTACCAGCTATCGTGACGTATGGAAAGATTAGATCACTTGCAGCACTCGATAAAGCTGCTGGGCTTGTGTACCTGCATAAAGAATTCCTTCTTGCATATACACGACACGAAATAAAATTAGTCTACAAAACACCTAACTGTCTATCTGCAACAGGACAACGAGATTATTGGCTGTCTCCCATGCCTAGAGGATTTTTAAGGAAACGTTACTGCAGCAGACACACACGTCATTGTAGGAGCTGGTGTAAGACACGTTGGGAAAGTGCTGCGGCAAAAAAAAAAAAGTGCCTCCAACACTGAAAGATGTACAACTGTAAAGAAAATTGGTTGTCTGATGGACGACTTCGAGGGCTATACAGCGATCGCGCTGATTAGGCCTCGTATAACAGTCCATCAACCATGCTGTTTTTGCAGCTTCATAGCCAGCAGACATCTACTGAGGCACTTGAGATGGTAAAAATAAACTGCTCGTTCTGTAGTGTTGACAGAATATAAGCATGCATCATGTAAGAAGGTTTTCACTTCGTTGACGGATGTGTCTGAAGGCAGATCGTCACGACTAGATTCATCTAATGATGCTGTGTAAGGTGTTATGATGTGAATAAGAAATAAATGGGCAAGGACATGTCGACATCGGCAATGTTGCCGCGAAAGCCCGCGGACTCTGGAAGTCTAAGTTATTCAGCAGCCGTGGCAGAGTGCAAGTCATTCGCGAATAGCTCTAACGCCAGGCGACATGAAGCTAGTAACTGTTTATTCAGTACTTAACACAAGAGTTATCCATGTGATAACTGTGGTGATGGATATGCAATTGTGATCTATAGTAAGCATGCCTGGTGGCTAGGGAAAAATGAAATCATAGATGGTGGCCTAAAAAACAAATGCAGTCGTCAGCAGACGAAACAAGACGGTTGTTCGCCGGGGGGAGGGGGCGGGAGTAAGCAGCAGGTTCCTTAATGAGTTCTTATATGACGGTTAGGTTATTTAATGTTAAGTTATGTTACGTTATGTTGCATTAGGTTAACATGTATTTCTAAGTCCTACGTTAGGCATACATTTTTTTCTAAATTCAATATGAGTAGTAAAATATGCAATGTCGCTACGCAAGGGGAAATTTTTTACAAGTGCTGCATGAATTAGGGATTTTTTCTAAGCCCGATGCAAGGTGGATAAAGGTGACTAAATGAGAAAATTTTTCAAAGTTCTATACAAGGTGGAACGAAGGTGACTAAATGAGAAAAATATGTAAAATATTTCAAAAGAAAGAACTTTGTTTATGTCATACACGAGGTGACTAAATGAGTTCTTACATTATGGTTAGGTTAGTTTAAGTAAAGTTAGGTTATGTTAAGTTAGGTTTGGTTAGGTTAAGTAAAGCAAGGTTAGGTTGGATTTGATTTTTATGGATTATGTATGATTAAGGGATGGTATATGGCGATTGAACAGAAGGAACGTGGGAATAAATTTACAAGTCCCAGCATGAGTGTTATATCTTACACAAGGTGGGAAATATTCCACGTTCAACATAGGGTATAAACTATTTCTTAGTTCAGTGTGAGTGGTTAAGTCCCTAAACAGATGAAAATTCTAAGTCCCCATAACAAGAGAAGATTTTTACAAGTCCTGCACGAAGTAAGGCTTTCTCTAAGTCCAATGCAAGGTTAAAAATATTCCAAGTCCTGATACGAGTGGGAAAACTTTTACAAGTCTAACAAATATGGCTGCTCGTAGTAGACAGAATTAAAGACGGCGATTTGAAGGGAGTGGAGCACAAGCGACAGAATGAGTAATCTTAAGGTGAAAAGGAATGACAGAGCATGTCGTCATGATGACTGGCATGGAGTGATAGAGCATGATAAAAGTTGACTAAGGAACATTATATACAATATGGTGGCCAGAAACAATATGGCGGACAAGAGGGCGGACAATATGGTGAAAAATATGGCGGACAAGATGGTGTACTATATGGTGGACAATATGGCAGCCAGAAACAAAATGGTGGNAGCATGTCGTCATGATGACTGGCATGGAGTGATAGAGCATGATAAAAGTTGACTAAGGAACATTATATACAATATGGCAGCCAGAAACAAAATGGTGGTGATGATGTCAAAGGTAATGGATCCATATCTGGACCCTGGCCCAGAATCAACTTATTTCTTCTACTGGCAATGCCTGGTAAGAAATAGTTCCCATGCAAATTGTTATGAAACTGAGCTCGCACGAATGCGGTGCGTTGACCCTCTGGTGTAATTTTCCAGACTTAGTTAAGGCTTATTTGTATGAGGCGCAGGAATATCCTGAGAGTAGAACATTAGCAAGACTTCAGAATAGTTGGAAGTAACCGTGAATGGACTATATGCAGAAACTGCTACAGTAAAGCTTCAATTTAAAAAAAATTACAAAAACCTTTTATTTTTATATATTTATTCGTTATTCTGTCCACACCAACTCTGCGCCTTTTTGCAGGTTACAAAAGGGCGGGGGATTGGGAGGGTGTATTTGCAGGTACTCTACCAGCATTTTCCTGGAGTGGGGATGGAAAACGATTTTGGAAAAACTACCCCCTAGTGCAGTCGGCCGGGATCAGAACCACGACCTCCCGAATACTAGTCCGATACGCTACCGCATAAACAATTACGCTCGAGACAAACGAAAGTAGTCGTCTACTTTAAACAAGTTCAAATAATAAATTAATTAAAATTCGTCTAATTTATAAAGTCGAATACGTTTAGACACCCTATAAAATTTCACGGAAACAGACTTCAGTATCTCAAACGGTATCGTCCAGAATTTTTTATAAGAGAGCGTGGGTTCATGTCCAATTAAATCGCATGTGTTAAATTTGAGTTTTGCTGAGTTGTTGTAGGCGGTTTCCGATACAATTTGTATACTCACTGGTGGTGGGATAAAAGCATGATTAATTCAAAAGCTTTGAATGAGTAAGTATGCAAGTAATTTAACTGCTTTGAATAAACCACTCTTCTGTCGGATTTATTCGGACCATAACGAATGCGTGTACAGAAAAAGGCATAAATTAATGAATATTTATCATTTACACTGAAGAACAAAATCAATGGGCAAAATTTTACCTGAGAGTGCAGCTGCGCGTCAAATAATGAGAAACATCTCCAGTAGTATATCAAGGTGTGTGCAGTGATATATCCAAACGATTTTGACGCNGCGCGTCAAATAATGAGAAACATCTCCAGTAGTATATCAAGGTGTGTGCAGTGATATATCCAAACGATTTTGACGCGAAAACCATGTTTCACAACTCAGTAACGTAATAAACATATTTTGTTTTCTTGTTTTATCAAATAAAACATTTCCCGGAGAGAGATTTTTACAGTTAATAAGCAGCGATGGAGTTCAACACCACGTGAAATAGCATAACCTGAATCCCCAGCCGCGTATCAGTGGAGTTTGACCGTAAACCGGCTGAAACTTCCGTGANACGTGAAATAGCATAACCTGAATCCCCAGCCGCGTATCAGTGGAGTTTGACCGTAAACCGGCTGAAACTTCCGTGATGGGAACATTGAAACCTTACTGATTACTTCATTGACTGAATTCTACCACTTTGTTATTCGTGATTTTTTCTTTAAGCTGGAAACACCGTAATTGGGTAAAGATTCCCGGGTGCAATTCATTGACTGCTCGGTGGATGAGTTCACAACCTCAGAGAACAGCGGAGCGTTGGAAACAGCGAGAAGATCAAGGCGGTGATTTGCCACTCAGTTCTACACTATGGAGTTGGAAAAAAAAAAGAAAAATGTCAAGGTTCGTTGCCACTAATTAAACCAGTATCTTCCGTTTGAGAGGCAAGCAACCTACGCTCTAAATAATTATTTTTTTCTGATTTAAAACCAGTTAATAATAATAATGGCGTGTGGGGAGTGCACCCAGGGCAAGGCAACACCCTCCGAGTGACGGTCTTTCCAGCCGGGACCCGTAGGTGACCGTCATCCCCGGGCATGACAGAAATGAAACCCTAGAATGGAGCGGCGCTGGAATGCAAGGGCGGGGGAAACTGGAGTACCCCGAGAAAACCCGCCGGCAATCGACATCGTCCAGCACGATTCCCACATGCGAGAATCCGGGAGTGAACCCGCCGGGGATCGAGCCCGGATCACCGTGGTNATTCCCACATGCGAGAATCCGGGAGTGAACCCGCCGGGGATCGAGCCCGGATCACCGTGGTGGGAGGCGAGCGCCCAGGCCACTACGCCACCGCTGCCCCTTGAAAAGCACTTAGATATAGAGTACTAAGTAACACATGAAGACATACAGTTATACATAGAAGTCATACATATCGATACATTGTCTCAGGGATTCCGATGAGCCCCAGGCCAAGTAACGGCAGCTACCTCCCAGTAAGTAGCGTAGCAAGGAATTGCAGCTTCTCTGCTGAGGTTTCTTTCCCGCTGAATGCAACTAACATTTACACCTTGAGATACGACATTGAGTAACCACGAACAAAATTTTGAGTTGGAAAAATGCGCAGATCAANACTAACATTTACACCTTGAGATACGACATTGAGTAACCACGAACAAAATTTTGAGTTGGAAAAATGCGCAGATCAAAATTGGCTACAACCTAGGTAACCTATTCGGCAATTTTGTTTGAAGATTCGCAAAAAATATCAGTGTACTATAAATATACAGCGTATCTAGAAACTTGGCGATGGTGTCCACATTTCACGTTGATTTTGTACTTATCCCAACAGCGCGACACGCACTGTCTGAAATCTCGCAAGGTACACTTATTCCCTTAATTTCCACAGAGCCNTACTTATCCCAACAGCGCGACACGCACTGTCTGAAATCTCGCAAGGTACACTTATTCCCTTAATTTCCACAGAGCCCTTCAAATTCGCGTTATTATTTGATGACATGCTGTATTTAAGGAGCTTGAACCTTATTTGCACTACGTTTGTCATCGGGTCGCGTTTGGTTTCCACGCCATGGGAAACTCAGCACTAACGAATATACTCCTCGTGATGGTGAGCTAGAATCATGTGCAGTCCACTCACGAGGGGGATGACTTCATACATCTAGGCAGCAGCCAATCAAAAAATTGACTCCAGATCCAGTATTCGCACGCCGACCTACCGTGGCGCAGTGGGTTGGTGCGCCGCCGGCCTGGGGCGCGGGAGCCCCTGGGTTCGAACCCCAGGTAAGGAATGGGTGTAAGTTCAAGTTAGTTTATAAGTTAGTTTGTAATCCACCCCCTGCCTGACCGGGGGACGTTAATAAGCCCTCTCTAATACAATACAATCCAGTATTCACAATATAATGTCCGACTTGTAGGCACTTAATAATTGCCATTCCTTGTGGAGTTCCCACGTTCAAATAACAGCTGAATCTATCAGGTGAGGACAGAGGAAGTGCATATAAAGTAACTTCTAGAGTATTTGCCTGGCACAGAAACGAAAAAACTCTTGGAAAGGCCACTCCCAGTGCAGCCATTCGGAATCAAATCCGCGACCGACCGAAGGCGAAGCGCACACACAGCAAAGCCAAACATGCTCGGCGCCAATAATAAAACCACGCTCTCTCAAAATGTTGTCCAAACACACCGTCATCACTCCTGGAAAGTAAACCCAAGTTGGTTTCATGTTGGACGAAGTCGCGCATATTAAGCAGGCACAGTTTCTTTTTTTTTTTTTTTCTTTTTTGAGCTCTGGCTTCTATAACTCACGATCTACTTTTTATTGCAAACTTTTCTTGGTTATCTAATAGTCCATATTTTCTCCGCCAGAACATGCGATCACTCGAGCGTGTACTGTTGAGAAAACGAGAAAACGACCCTAGCGAATTGTGCATAAAACCATGTTCTGCACTAAGGGATGGTTTCCCTTACGTGATTTTCCCACACTCGTACAGGTCCTTTATATTTAAAGAGAGTTCTCAATTCCCTATAGATTGCAGAGTCAAAATTCAAAATATCCTAAGTGATACTATATTATTTTTAAATTGTCCCTTTTTAGAATTAAAATGACACTGGTACTTAAATATTTCTGATATTTTCCCAAGAACAATTTGAATTTCACAAAATTAACTAGGAAATTTTCCGCAAATATCGGGTTAATAAATGTACTAATTACAAAAGAAATAACTATTTTTTGATTATGTCATAATTATGGAACTTAATACGTTTTGGTTAATTGTCTCTTAACGAATATTTTGGTAGTTCTCCTAGTTATAATACTTACTATCTTAAAGTGACCTCTCAAGACCTCGCTGTTAAGAGTTAAGAGCCACCCAAATCTCTTCACCCTTCAATTATCATGTGTTTGTATTTACGTATGTGTCATTTTTAGATTTTAGAACCAAGCGTGAGTTTGTTCANCAAAATTCAAAATATCCTAAGTGATACTATATTATTTTTAAATTGTCCCTTTTTAGAATTAAAATGACACTGGTACTTAAATATTTCTGATATTTTCCCAAGAACAATTTGAATTTCACAAAATTAACTAGGAAATTTTCCGCAAATATCGGGTTAACAAATGTACTAATTACAAAAGAAATAACTATTTTTTGATTATGTCATAATTATGGAACTTAATACGTTTTGGTTAATTGTCTCTTAACGAATATTTTGGTAGTTCTCCTAGTTATAATACTTACTATCTTAAAGTGACCTCTCAAGACCTCACTGTTAAGAGTTAAGAGCTACCCAAATCTCTTCACCCTTCAATTATCATGTGTTTGTATTTGCGTATTTGTCATTTTTAGATTTTAGAACCAAGTGTGGGTTTGTTCTGTCTGTAAGATGCAACCCGATAAACCTTGGGGCATAAGGGCTTTAATACTTTCAGTCGAATAAGAGTATGAAATTACCCGTTAAAAATTACCCCGATACATTTCGTATTCAAATCAATAAATTAAAATAAAAAAATTACAGTTTGTTCATGGACGGTGTGCAGAAAAGTAACTCAATTTAGTGATNCAATTAAGTGACATGCCTTTACGTTCCCATATTATGTGGAAGCTTGTTTTGTAAATCGTGTTCTTTAAGTTCTTGCAAATATACCTGACATTTGAAGTCAGGTTGAAAGTCCCGGAGAATAGAGTAGCTACACATTTCTGNGCCTTTACGTTCCCATATTATGTGGAAGCTTGTTTTGTAAATCGTGTTCTTTAAGTTCTTGCAAATATACCTGACATGTGCAGCCAGGTTGAAAGTCCCGGAGAATAGAGTAGCTACACATTTCTGTACACATTTCTGTTATCTCGTAGTCCTTCACTTAAGATTTCATGGACTCCCCGTAAAGACGTAGGGTCCTATTTGCAGCCGTTATTTCGCTATATCGTGTTTCAAGAAGAGGTATTAGCTTTCCTCTACAGTATTAAGCGCAGAAATAGTTAAAATCCCCTACGTAAACTGTTATTTAATTTATTGGGTGGTAATTAAGTGTCACTGAACAGCAGTGACTTCGCTGCCTGGCTCGGTTATGTTCACAGTTCTGTCAAACAGAATCCGTTGCCGTGATTCACGTCTTTGACAGGGCACGCCAAACGCCGGTGTTTGCCCGTGACAATAAGCGGGTTCTTCGTTGCACAGAAATACGTAATCAAATTCATTTGTCGGGAAAGATGAAAACCAGACTACACCATTATCGTTCTCTAAGGAGGGCAGCATACTGTCGTTGCCCATAGTCGTTAACCAAGGGCTGCACTGCAAGCGTGACCACCTAGCTTCATTCAAGCGATTCGCAACAATTAAACGCTACTGTCTCGTGTGCGAAAGTTCACCACGCAATGGTATTGCGCGAAGGCGTGGACATACAGAACCTAACTGAGAACCCTTCCTGAAAGCGCCCTCTCTCCTAAGCCAGGCCGGTGGCATAATTTTCAAAACACGAACCGAGTTGCCTCCGTCCTAGACAACGCCGTCTGCACGGCAGGTATTACTGCGCTGACGTCCGGAAAGTAGTCCACGAGCTGCACCTTGCTTGCGGCGTTGCAGGCGCGGAGTAATACAAAATGCCACCGTGGAATGAAAACAGTATATAACGTTTCTACAAGCGGTCAAGGTAACACAGAAGGGAGGTTCAACATTTAGAACGTCTGCGTCTCGCAGCTACGCACAGTGCCCCCGAGACTTGAGATCTCCAGATTTTAATGGATAATTAATCGGCGCTCAGGAATTTTCGAGCCTTGCTGTAATCACGCTGACGAACCGTTACCAGCCCGGTCTACTTTCTGTGTGAGCGTGACGCCTACCGCCAGCATCACATACCTCTGACAAGCACGACTCGACACACACGATGCGGCATTTAGAACTTGAACAACCAATCAAACACAAGTCGCGTCCGACGTGAGCATCACGAAAACTGCCGTCCGGCCAGCAATTTTGGATCAGAAACGATTTCTATTTTGGTCGCATTCTTACAGCACGACAAACAAGGCGTGAAACTTTAGTAAAAAAACGAAATAGTTCGACTAGCTCCTTACAGTTGATCATTCGCATCATCCAAGGGAAAAAATAATTTGCCACTTAGCTGGTTAGGTACGTACCCTGTAGTTATTAAGCGTAATATCTGCACTCTTTGTCAGCATCGGGAGTTACAAACTTTTCCGCCTGCCCGCCGTCTTTGAAGCCAATTTATTCGATAAGGCGCCTTGTAAATGGTGGCGAAAAAATAGTAACCTCCCTATAAATTATCGTGGCCGCCGTTTTTGTCGTGCCGTGTTCGTCGAAGCTATATGCGATTCCGGCATAAGCGATCGCGCCTACGGGAGGGGTACCACGTGTTTTCTCGCGCGTCGTCCCGTACATCACGTTTACACCGGGAAAGTACCTTACCCACTACTCGGGCGCAGCATGAATAGTACCCGTAGAAAAAAAAATATCACTTCTGCCATTTTTCTTTACTGCCTCGTGGGATATTGCACACCCGCCGCGGATACGGCGTTTCTCCTCCCCCTCCACCCCACCCCCCGCAAAATAAAGGATTATACTCTGTAAGCCACGAGCAAAACCCCACCGCGCGACGCAGCCAGATCATTTCATTTTTATTTATTCGCTCACACCCCCCAAATAAAAAAAAACCCGGCGGGCACTTGAATGGAACAAGGGGCGCGTACGCGACGATGGGTAGCGCCGGTTGGACGCAGGGTTCTCATCTGCCGCCCTCGTTTGCCGCAGAATTACATTTCGGATGCATGGTAACGCCCCCCCCCCCCNCACAGTTCTGTCAAACAGAATCCGTTGCCGTGATTCACGTCTTTGACAGGGCACGCCAAACGCCGGTGTTTGCCCGCGACAATAAGCGGGTTCTTCGTTTGCACAGAAATACGCCAGCGAATTTATTTGTCGGGCAAGATGAAAACCAGACTACACCATTAACGTTCTCTAAGGAGGGCAGCATGCTTTCGTTGCCCATAGTCGTTAACCAAGGGCTGCACTGCAAGCGCGACCACCTAGCTTCATTCAAGCGATTCGCAACAATTAAACGCTACTGTCTCGTGTGTGAAAGTTCACCACGCAATGGTATTGCGCGAAGGCGTGGACATGAAGGACCCAACTGAGAACCCTTCCTGAACGCGCCCTCTCTCCTAAGCGAGGCCGGTGGCATAATTTTCAAAACACGAACCGAGTTGCCACCGCCCCAGACAACGTCGTTTGCACGGCAGGTATTCCTACGCTGACGCCCGGAAGTTAGTCCGCGAGCTGCACCTTGCTGCGGCGTTGCAGGCGCGGAGTAATACAAAATGCCACCGCGGAATGAAAACAGTACATAACGTTTCTACAAGCGGTCAAGGTAACACCGAAGGGAGGTTCAACATTTAGAACGTCTGCGTCTCGCAGCTACGCACAGTGCCCCCGAGACTTGAGATCTCCAGATTTTAATGGATAATTAATCGGCGCTCAGGAATTTTCGAGCCTTGCTGTAATCACGCTGACGAACCGTTACCAGCCCGGTCTACTTTCTGTGTGAGCGTGACGCCTAACGCCGGCATCACATACCTCTGACAAGCACGACTCGACACACACGATGCGGCATTTAGAACTTGAACAACCAATCAAACACAAGTCGCGTCCGACGTGAGCATCACGAAAACTGCCGTCCGGCCAGCAATTTTGGATCAGAAACGATTTCTATTTTGGTCGCATTCTTACAGCACGACAAACAAGGCGTGAAACTTTAGTAAAAAAACGAAATAGTTCGACTAGCTCCTTACAGTTGATCATTCGCATCATCCAAGGGAAAAAATAATTTGCCACTTAGCTGGTTAGGTACGTACCCTGTAGTTATTAAGCGTAATATCTGCACTCTTTGTCAGCATCGGGAGTTACAAACTTTTCCGCCTGCCCGCCGTCTTTGAAGCCAATTTATTCGATAAGGCGCCTTGTAAATGGTGGCGAAAAAATAGTAACCTCCCTATAAATTATCGTGGCCGCCGTTTTTGTCGTGCCGTGTTCGTCGAAG
>NQII01006263.1:8461-23737 GCA_002778355.1 Clitarchus hookeri | reverse complement strand
CGCACAAGTTTCAAGCAATTTGATGTAGGAAGCATAGTTTTTGAGGTATAAGCAAAAATATGAAATCGGCCTTATGTATGGGTTGCAATTCATAGAACTTTAGGAATAACTGAGTTATGGTGTTGTGCTAATTGTGGAGCAGGCAGAGTAATTGCGGAGAGTTGGCGGAGCATGCTTATATTGCAAATTATGAGAAGGTTATATATGTACAAAATCAGTGCTGTAAATTTTAGAATATCTCTTTAAAATATCACTCCGAGTAAACTGCCTCCTGCACATTTTGCATTTAAATACCACACTTGAAGTGAATGATATATTTATTCAAACGGGACTAGGAGGAGTTTTACGCGTGAGGAATGTCTGAGAAGGAGAAGGAGAGAAGGAAATGTGCTTATGAATAGCATTTAAGAATCTATTTTCATTAGTACACTAATTTCAGTATTTATTTATACAGCCTATCTTTTGCCGAGTGGCGATAATTTTTAGGTGTAAACACCTCGGTGCTGAATCTTAAAAATTAATGTTTGTTGAGAATTTAATATTTATTTAGCATCATCTGTATGTTGACTCAGTAGTAATATTGATGCAGTAGTAATGGCTATGGCCAACTTCCCATCACATACATGATAATTGAGACTTAAGTATATTTGTCACGACTTTCAGACTTTTCTGGCGAGGGGAAGCCTACATACGCCACAAAAGAGAAACTCACTCCTAGAAAACGTATATAGTATTCAGGATTACCGGCAGAGAACTCGTGTAGTGAGGAGCTATTCTTTATAGTTCTTTCTCTGGAACACATTTTCTAAGGCACCTATAACATAAGAATGAAAGAAAATGTGCATCACTCAGTGCAAATCTCTTACGGTGCATACCATCCGTGGTGTTGATTGTTTGTGCTTACATAATTTTGCCGCAATAGAACATGCAGAAAATGAGCTAAAACGCATTTGCTATTTATACAGATCTACGCAGTAACAATAATTTAAAAGTTTAAAGCCATTTACAGGACAATCATTGGATGTTGAGCATATTTAAGAATTGTGTTTCATTTAACGATATATTCTAAATAATTTTCATCGAGGTTTAATACAAAATATTGATTGTGCTTGGTGAATTGGAACAACTTACCAACACTCGCTCTAGGAAATGTAGGTGTAGGAATAACATTTCATAACAGTCGTAAAATTGTCACTTATGGATATTTTATATTCGTAGTCTTTCTGAGAAGAAAGGGGATGTAGATTTTCTGTCCTGATTTCGAAATTGAAAATTAATTTTCTCGTGGAAAAATAAAAACATTCAAGCAGTGCTTGGAATTTGAACTCAGAAGTCGTATCAACGCCAGTTATCGTTGAACCAGCTAAGCCACGGAGCTCATCTGAGGTTAAAGTTTGTTTGATAACGAAAGCAAAAACAATTAACGCAGAATAATTCAGCTAGGTTGTCAAGTCCTTGTGGAAATTTATTTACACTGCCATTCATCTCCTTCCGAAAATAATTGAGGGAAAAGGTCATCGGGTGATGTGCTCACGGGTCCATAACAGGGTAAATTACTCACCTGAATAGGCAATTACAGGTCTTGTCGGTTATGTATTGGCAATTACTAATGATCGGCGCTCTGGGATTCGAGCAGATGGCTATAATGTTGCTGCCAGATTTATCATTAATGGCATGTATAATTCATGGGCTCAACTTTGCGATGTCATTAATATAGACGGCCGGACAGCTTTGCAGTAATGGTATTTCATTAAAAGTTGTAGAAAAAAAATTTAGAACGGTTTTGTTTGATTTCTATCGAATAAGACGCTGTAGATACAGAACACAATGTAATCATAGTTAGGTGTAAAAATTTGATGATTTCTCACTATTTACCTTAAAATTCAAGGATAATCATTATGATGCTTCTAGTAGATCATTTGGGTTTGGCGTATTTATTGAAACTTTGTAGCATATAAATTTAAATTACGGAAAACTGATTCATTAGAATCAGCGCAAGCCTGCTGATTTATGCAGTCATACGATTTCATTCTGTTACCGGTGATTTTCTCTGACTTACACTCAACTATGTTCCATAAAGACGTTCATTTCCAGGAAATATGTCCGGATTTCCATTTATAAGGGGGTCACGTTGACTGAGAGATTCGACTGCTCGGCTCCCGCCAAGTCGAACCGGGTTCAATCCCCTAAAGGGTAACTTGGAATTTTCACAAGTGGGAATCGTGCCGGACGATACCGCTGGTCGGCGGGTTTTCTCGGGTATCTCCTGTTTCCTCCCTCCTTGCTTTCCGGCGCTGCTCCATTCTAACCTCGTTTTACCCTCATCGGCTCTCAAGACTTCCTTGTTGAGATCCGTCAAAATTGCTCAACTCAAAAATACTATTTATTAGCCGTATATTTTATTGTGTCGTGTGAAGTACTCTGCTTTAGTGCCGGATGGCTAATCGGGCAAGGAGAGGGAGAGAATCAACTAGTAGTATTTGAGGCCCGAACCTTTATTAATCGGTCATTACGAAGCTTGCTGGTCGTTCCACCCCTGCAATGAATTACTGCTCGAACTGTATTCCCACAGGAATTTTCGAATAAATTACAGGGTTTGTACGTGTTAAAGCTCTTCGCGACTGGTCGAGCACAGCTGAACAACGCGCCCGCCTCGGCTCAAACATTCCTCACAGCTGGCCGAGCGCGACCCCTTGTTCGAGAACGAAATATTCGCCCGTAAAGTCCAGCCCTGGAAAGGCACAAGATGCGCACACACAAAGCGCGTGGAGCTCATGCCAATACCGGGCAGAAATCTACGAAATGCAGGGGCAAGGGCGGAAAAAGTATCCGAGTGACTAGAGAAGTCACTAGGAATTTAAACTTTTTTGTCGAGAATTTTTTTTNGGCAAGGGCGGAAAAAGTATCCGAGTGACTAGAGAAGTCACTAGGAATTTAAACTTTTTTGTCGAGAATTTTTTTTTAAGTATTGTGATACTACTGAAACAGTTTTCATGAAGTTTTCTCTTCGTATACAGAATGTTTCATATAAATAATAATATTTTTTTTTTCAAAAATCAACAAAATATGGGAAACCTTCTTGCACAGAAATGTATCCACGCCAGGGGCTCGCAACATGGTACACAATCCAACAAGTTAAGAAAATGTTACTTTCAACACAAAGTTATTTCTTTTTAAATAGGACTTGCATGTTTTATTTAACTAAATAAAACGTGGAGCTAAAATTAATGGTAACAGAAATATCAGTAATGAAGTGATGAATGTACTCAGCCGAACAAAGTAATAATACATATAAATATACCACTGCTGTATAGTAAAAATCACTAACTCTAACAAAAACAAACAAAAATTAAGAAAAAAAATAATCTCCGAAAAAATACACAAAACAAAAACCACAAAAAAAAAAAACAACTAAAAACCATTCAAACATCATAAAAACACAAAAATAATTTCCATCACGGTATACAAAACAAACAATTAAAAATTTAATTTTCGGATATATGGTTTTCATTATGCAAGAAGATAATCCCCATATATATATGAATATGTATATATGTATGTGTACATATATAAAACACAAGACATATTTGTGAGAAAAATCGCAAAGCTACACATACTTCATAGAGAGGACAGCAGAAATTAAGGGGCCTGGGGGGGGGGGTAAATACAGAGAAGCTCACTGCCGTGAAAAAATCNGTGAGTTTGTGTGGTGAATTTTTGGTTTATTTTGCGCACGTTGTTGGAAATCATTCTTTGTGTTTTTAGTGAGATATGTTTGTTTAGTGTATTTCGTTAAAGGTTGTGCCCCATCCTTTATATATATTATTATGGTGGTTTGTTTTTGTTCTGAGATTTTTGGTTTTGTTTTGCTAGTTGTGATTTTTTCTCTATAGCCGAGTTGTCTATTTTGTGTGAAAACAGATCTGGTTTTACTTCCCGAAAACAAACATTTGTAAACCTTGAATCTAAAAAAAAAAGGGCAATTATAACTATCGCCGAAAACGCACTCAAAAATATAACAAAATAAACAGCTTATTTTAGTATGAAACTTCGTCACTTAAGCATAAGCAGATGTTCAAATTGATCACCGCCTATATCAACACATTTGTGGAGAGGATGAACAAGAGAGCATAGAGCAGATCGCATGTTTTTCTCAGATATTGCCGCACACGCCTCAGTTAACACTGTTGAATATTTTCTTTTGTTGCAGGGGCTTGCTGGTACTCTCTGCCGCTGTGTCTCAAAAACTATACAGAGTGTATCAATATAGTGGTTACAAACTTTCAGGAGAGAGAGAATACACCTAGACGATCGGAAATCACACAGCAATGCATGGTCGGGAACGCTTTCCTGGTGCGGTAGTGACGACGCAAAACACAAGAAAGGAAGGACACGAGCACAAACCTTGATTTCTTCTTCTGGGGTTACGTCAAGGCACTGGTGTACGAAACTCGCGTTAACAGTGTTGAGGAACTTGTTGCACGCATCGTGGCAGCTGCTGGGGAAGTCCGGGACACGCCCGGTATCTTCGCCAACGTCAGATCTTCAATGCGCCGGAGATGTGAGGCCTGCATCACGGCCCGGGGTCGTCATTTCGAACACCTTCTTTGCTTTTTGCTGTGCTAAGAAAATAAACATGTTTTCTCACCCTGTTCCTGTCCTTCCTTTATTGTGTTTTGTGTCGTCACTACCGCGCCAGGAAAGCGTTTTCGACCATGCATTGCTGTGTGATTTCCGATCGTCTAGGTGTACTCTATCTCTCCTGAAAGTTTGTAACCGCTGTACTGAAACATCCTGTATATGACCCTTGTTAGGTCACGCGCCTATACTCTAACCAAGAGAGGTTATTTACTATTAAAAGGCTTAAGTATCGAAGTCCTTATGACAAAATACAAACGGGAAACTATCACAGACGTGTGCATGACAAGTGGCGAAAAAATACACCAAATTGAAAAAGGGCAGGCCTCCGGACGCCTCTCTTAAAAAGGCTTCCCTAGTACAAATTTTAAACGCCTCAAGGTCATATCCGGCCTTAAGAAAGCACTGCGACGGCGCGGTGGTGGAAAATAGCATAAACAAACTCCGCGTTTTTTCTGTTTCCTAATATTTTTAAGCGGTAACTACAGGGTTTTAATACAGGAATATGTTTATAAAATATGCAGCATTGTCACTAGTCATAACACTCGTTTNCTGTTTCCTAATATTTTTGAGAGCAGTAACTACAGGGTTTTAATACAGAATCTGTTTATAAAAGATGCAGCATTGTCGCTAGTCATAACACTCGTTTACATAAAAATTAGTATAGTAAAAAAAAGGGGGGGAGGGGGGCTACTTACAGCAATTTTTGCTGACTTTGTCACTTTCAACGACCACATTTGTGTTTCAGTAACCAAACTTATGAACGGGCAACAAAATATCAATTTTAAATTTCTGTACTGCAGGGATATTTTCATTGAAATATTCCATAGTTTGTTAGAAATACAATGAGATGTATATCACAACTAGGGAGCCACATTAAGGCTCCTTCGTACCTTAACCTATTGTGCGCGTTCAAGTCCAACACGCGAGGAAGCGGAACGCACGACACTAACACGCTGTTATGAATTTACTTTTCAGTAAGTTCATACCTAAAACGGGTTATGGGCGTTGGTAAATAATGAGTCATTATTAGGTAGAGCACTGCAGTATAAGATAAGAGTCCATTGAACATTAAGATTATACAATAACTATTTACGTGACTATTGATAGGGGCAGATTAAATGGAACACCAAGACGCTAATTAATTATATGAAGTATTATTACCTCACGCCATTACTATTACAATCTAATTGGAAAGTCCCCACCTTGTTCATGTTGCCGGAAGCTGATTGTAGGAGGCGGTTAGCGACGGCCGGACACACATATCTTCAGTAGTCTTCTCGTTCCAGTGGCCCGACGAGAAAAGACGCCGCTCCCGGTGTTACGCTGGCCTATATCGGGCGCGTTGTTTAATATTTTCGGCGCCGTTTACTGGCCGGTGGAGGGAATTTCCGCAACTGTCTTCCGCAAGGTGTTATTGCTATCGCGCTCGTGTCCTGGTTCAATTTTTGAAGGTGTGATCAGGCAGGCCGTTCAGCTAAGGCCTGATCACGTCATAACAACTNTGTTTGAAGGCTTGATCAGGCAGGCCGTTCGGCTAAGGCCTGATCACGTCATAACAACTCGACCCATCGCCCCTAAGCGAAAGACTGCGAACTGGTTTGTAGCGTTTCCGTCGTCACGCTGTACTGTGCAAATAAGATATTGTAACAGTGGGACTTTATCGAGCGTGATGAAAGGTTGCGGATTTAACTACGGACGTATAGTTGTGATTTTCTTCTAACTCTGAACAAAACTGCTTAGACAGGCTATAAAAATGCATTTTTCTTACCGATTCACGAGTTTTTTTTTTCTATTTGACTACTCTTTATATGTATGACAAAAGCAAATATTTATGGAATTACATCGGTTTTTTTACATTTGTGGCATAAGTCGTCTTCCCAGAACATTTATTCCTGTAAATACGCGTATACGCACAATAAGCGATTTTACATAAAATACTTTAGAACATAGTCCTCTTAAGATATTCCTTCTCTAAAAAATTTCGTTTTGGTGGCATCAAGCCCTAAATGACACGCTGCATAAAAGACAGAAGTTTGTAGAACTCAGAAGGAAGGTGGTATCAGAAATAGATAATAATAAGTCATTAGCGATTGTACACAAAATACCAACGCGTCTCTTCTGGTTGTAACACCAGGAGAGTTTTCCCAACAGTAAAACCTTATATGAAAGCAAAGAAACATTGGGAATAGCTATTTCAACAAAGCATAATCATGATCGGGNCCCAACAGTAAAACCTTATATGAAAGCAAAGAAACATTGGGAATAGCTATTTCAACAAAGCATAATCATGATCGGGCATGGAGAGCGTGCGGTGGCCGCTGATGCCAACACAGGCTTACAAAAGGGCCTTAACGCAGATGTTCTCGCGTTTCTCCAGCGACGTTCGACGGAGTGGAGCTACAACGCACCATAGAAGGCTCGGTCACTTATGGCCGGCTGCACCATTGAATTTCATCGCTTGATCCGAGATCGCGTTCGAACTTGATCTAAGACCGTCACAGAATACTGTCGTGCCATACGAGTTCAGAGCAAGACTGGAGATCGACATGAACGTCACTTCGAACCGCCGAATATGGAGGTTGGAAGTCTGGATCCAAGACCGAGTAGTGTCTGGAAGCAGTGTTAAGTATATTTATTTACCTGAAATAAACTTAGTAACGTTTAAATTGTTTAAATATGGACTTGGTTGTTTTTTGTTATTGTAAAATATATACTGAGACCTATAACAAAGTCTTAAAGTTGTATGCATTTCTTTAATTAAAGAAGTAATTGTGATTTGTAAAGAGATAACGAAATGTACACTTATCCCTCCAAGCAGACACAATGGAAAACAGGAACAGCCATTCGGAATATCATAAACTGGCATAATTTTCCCGCTCGAGCCACGAAAAGTGAATCTTACGTTGACATTTTTTTTCTCACGAATGAACAGATTTTGCCAATAAATGTAGTTTGAAAATACACCAACATATAGCATACAACACATTTTCGTTTTGGAAATATAAAACAANTTTGCCAATAAATGTAGTTTGAAAATACACCAACATATAGCATACAACACATTTTCGTTTTGGAAATATAAAACAACATTATACAAATTTAAAGATTATTTAGTAAAATTAGAACAACTACTTCTATACTTAAAACTGTAAAAAAGCGCAGTATATAGTTTTCTCCCCACGACCACCCTCAGAATATTGGTATTAATAATAACGATAACATTGCGTGTTAAGTGTCACCAATCAAACACAAAACGACAGCGGAATTTTTTCAAAGCCAGATTATACAGTAAAAAGTAGTAGTCTTAAGAGATAACGTCCGCACAAACTTTTCAATTTTCTCCAAACTTCAAAATTAACAGTTGTATCATTACGTCACAAAATGAAAGCCAATCACAAACAGTGCTTCACCCTAATCCTAATTCCGAACCGATATCAGGCGATCTGCGATCGGAACTCGGCCAGTCGCGTTGGTGCAACGCTTGTGCATTGTAACTCAGATCAAACTGACGATCATATTTGAACCAAGGACCTCGGTTTATGGCAGTTAATGGTGCAATCGGGCATTAGAGTTCAAAAACCGGACAATACAGACACAAGGTTCTATATCTGCGTACGTAATTAAATAAAACTTCCACTGGACTGAGAGTTGTATGATTGAAATTCTTCACATAAATTTTCATTCTATGTTTAATTTTATATGAAAACACTTCGGCAGAGTTGTGGCTTCGAACGAAGACATTTCACCTGAGTTCCTACGCGAGCATATTTGTAGGCCTATCAGTATGTTCAATACCACTGAACATAGGTAGTTTAGCAACACCACTTTACATTGCAAAACTTCTTTGTGGTGTCTGGCGTTCACTGCGATAACCCTGTCACGCTGGAACATACACAAAACACCGCTCATTGACGATGGGTGCCACACCTAGCTGTGCTTCTTAATTTAAAATAGTTAAAAGTGTTAAAATCAGTTTATTTATAAGTAAAAAAATTAAACACACCCTGATTTGAATATGTGGGGGTTGCAAATCAAAGGTTTAATTGTTATGGTTGAGTAGTCGGGTGATTACATGGGAGGTGGTGTTCAGAAAATGTTTTGTACGATTGATTAATGTGTTGATTGTGGATGAGATATTGCTGTATTAGTTTTGTTAGTAATTTATTTGCCTCATGGGGGAAAATTCCCCGCAATCTTGGATTTATGTTTATTACTTCATTACTTAATCTCCCGGGTCAATATTTAAAACTCAAGTTTGTCAAGGCGCAGGGAATACATTAACAGATATTTATAAATCCAATTTTTTTTCCCTCAGATGATTAGCTTCACACACGTTACTGTAATTGAAGGTTCCGTCCGACATGGGAAAATATTAATATTTCTGAAATCGTACAAACTCAGAAAATTCCGTTTAATTGTCATCTAAGTCACGTCAAACTTTAAATTTGAATGAATTATTTGAATGATTCTCGCAATGGGGTCAATTATTAAGTAAATTATTCCGGACATACGCCATTGCTTCACTGTGTCGTCACAGAAAACAAAGTTTGATGCACGAAACTAACTCAAAAAAACTAACACAAGTAACGAGCCGAGAGTAGCTGTAGTTAAAATATATAAATAAAACGTATAATAAATCCTGCAAGGAATTTTGTGAGAAAAATAATAATAAAGGAAAAAAACAACATTACAAAACAAACTATGAAATGAAAAAAAAAACTGAAAAACCAAGGAATACCCAAATTAAGACAGCACAGACGAACTCTGAGACGAAGACAACAATTTTGCACGAGGCTGCTGGAAGACACAACGATGGCGACGCAAGAACACAGCAGGTATTCTTAACGAGTTTGTCACGATGACATCTGCTCTCGTCCTAAGCATGATTAACATGTCCGGTCATAAAGTTTGATTACAAAGATCTAAAAAAAAAAAAAAAAAAAAAAAAAAAAATCGACCCTTGTTAGTGTTTCACATTGAGGGGAACTGCCAACCGACTGGCAGCTGCGAAATTTAAATAGGAAATCAGATGTTAAAGAAATTTCGCCGTAGCTAGTTAATTCTAAATATAGGCTTTTCAAACAAATTGTATTCTCCACAAATTTTTTAGGAGAAGATCCCTTAGAGCGTATATTTTCAATACAGATGCAGTTTGTACGTTTCTTGTAAAAAAATTTTTTTTAATTCCTTGCAAACAGGTTATACATGTTGATAGAAACATCTCCGCTGTAGGGAACATCTAAAAAATTCGCCAAGAACACATTTTGTTCGAAACGCCTGTATTTATAATTAACTCACTGAAGCGAAATTTATTTAACGTGGGATTTCCTATTTAAATTTCGCATCTGTCAGCCGGTAGGCAGGGCCCTTCATCACGTCACTGAAGGCTGAGTTTGTCTGGCGGGTGAGGATTCTCAGCGCGCCCGCGGTTACTGCTCTAACGCTGTCACCGCGAGGACAAACACCGCGCGTGGCGTTACGTCGGCCAATAATGTCGCAATGTAACGCAGTTCGCGGCCTCGACTTGCAGACGTTCGCGTCGCGGCGGTTGCTGTGCAAAGGCACTCGACTCGAGCTAATAATGGCAAGTTTATGGCGATATTGCCGCCGCTGCTCTGGTTAATAATCTCCCACGCGAAGGCGCGATCATGTTGGCTGCCTAGGTCAAGGCCTGTCCACGAGCTCACGTCGCCTACGTTCAAATGAATATTGACAAAATGGCGCTGGGTCTCTAAACTTGAATCAGTTGCTTGAAACGAAAACTTCAGAGTAATTGGCGGTTTCAATAATTTCGCTTCTTCCTATCGGCAAGTTAGTGACACACGCCGAAGTAGTTGATTTGGATCGGTTTTAAACCAATGTAAACAACTGATAAATTTTTTAAACAGCGCCACTGAATCAATTCGTAGATTATCGATCTCTACGCTGGATAAGTTTCCACCGACTGGGTTAAACTTCCACTACATAATTCCTGTTTTGTGAAGTTACGTTCATGGCATACCCGAACGTATAACTTAAAGTGCGGATAAGTTTTGAAATTATTTCAAATAGAGCGTTTTATGGATTAATTACAAATTTCACGGTTACAATTTCTTGCGTGACTGTTTTCGTAGAAAAATGTGATTACTCTAAGAAAGAGAGAATAACTACATCACTAAAGTATTTACGTGAAATAATTTTTTGAACACATGAAACCACAGAAAACGTTTTATACAAAATTATGTTTAATTGTTATTAGTTTAAATTTTCTTGTGAAATTTTATATTAAGGATTTGAAGAGCAAATACTTAAATGAATGATAACGTGTTTATTGTATATAACAGTCATACGAAAGTCGAATGAGTGTACGATTGGATAAAGAAAAAACAGTCGTTCGAAATACAATTTATAGTCTTTATNGTCATACGAAAGTCGAATGAGTGTACGATTGGATAAAGAAAAAACAGTCGTTCGAAATACAATTTATAGTCTTTATAAAAAATAGTTTACTAATTTTAACGAACTGTTACACAGATATTTCTGATGGCGTAGAAGTTAAGATTTTAGTACCATGAGAGAATATATACGGAAGGAGTGTGTCTAAACCATTCCATTATCAATGCATAGAATAGTTTATATCGGGATGCGTTGTAGCTGTTATTTCCTAAATAAGTTTTCACTTGGGAAGCCACTAAATTAACATACTAAATCTTTATCATAGTCACTTGATCTTCTTTGAATGCAATATCAAACAATCTTATTACAACCAGTTACTTAATCAAACACACTTATTAGTTTTTGTTATTAAATAACTTATTTGCGCTGCCTTATAGTAAAGTGTCGGTAGTGTATAGCAAAAACGAGTTTTATTTTTACGTTTCATTCCATTAGTGATTTTATTCATAGCTAGAATTCACAAGTGCTCACTTTATCGTGAACAGCCTTTAAGACAAATTCAATCTGTTCTTGATTGATTTATAAAAAAAATATTGATTTACTATTTAATTGCGCTGGTTTCCGTTGCAATTGCATTAAATACAGCAAGTATATTAAGTGATAGGCACATTACGAAGTTGGGAGTTGCAGTGGCGTGTGGTGAACTGTTGCAAGGAGAGCTGTGTTTCCCTCGGCGCTGTAACTAATCGTACGCTGGTTTACACATCGGCCACTTAAACGTAGCAGTGCAGTTGGCCCCGCAACACGCGTGTGATGGGCGCCTCGTCCCTCTCTCGTAGGTGGCCGCAATACATTCCGTTTCTCCCGGCCTCACTCTGGTTACTGGTTCCAACCNCGTTTCTCCCGGCCTCACTCTGGTTACTGGTTCCAACCGCGTGCGCCGAGTGTGTACAGCACTCACAAAACACCAGTTTACCTTGCAACACCTAACCACACGCCAATGGGGAGCTGTATTTTTGTTTACATGATATTTGAAAAAAAAAAAAATATATATATATAAGGAAATTATATTGTGTTGTGTATGAACCAAAACAATATCTCTGTCTCATTACAAAGGCTAGATGATTGCAGTAATAATAATAAGCTAGAGCGCGAAGAAGATAACAAACGTGATTACATAATCTGGAGAATGTAAAGAAAGAAAGGGGAAACGCGGATTCTCTGTAGGAGAGTGGGAGAGAACACTACTCTGCGAAGGGACTCGACTACCCGAAGCAGAACAATACCGGCGTGTTTGTAAGTACACAACTTCAAGGACACTACGAATGTTCTGGAAGGACCGTGTTCGTCCTGATCCTGCGCCGCCACTTGTTGAAAGTCCACGCAGCGTCACTCCGCAGGTGAGACGAAGGACCTTCGCGCTGAAAGCGGGAGGATTGCGTTCCTCGGCTTGTCTAATTAGTCGCCGTCGTAACTCCCGATTCCACATTCCTCGTCCCTTTCTCTTTGTGCGCCGGGGTTGTTCGCTTGCGGATTTCCCGGGGGCCGTCCGGGAGAGGGTTGGAGGGACGGAAGGGGCAAGTATTTTTCTCACAAGTGAAGAGATGTCGACAGACGAGCGTGCGGACCCAATGGCCAGAGTTTCCCCGTTATCTCCCCGGTGCTCGGGGCACGATGTTCTTTTTTTTTTTCTCTCCCCAGGACAAACAGATGAAATTCCGCTTAACCAANTTCCTTCGAGAGAACTCTGCAAGAGGAGAAAAAAAATTCTAGTTCGTACAATTCCATTTCCGTTTTCAATTAGTCAAGTGCAGTGTTCGATCAGTGGCGATGAAATATTTCGTGCGCATATACCATACATTACAATGTACTATCACTAATATTGCTATAGAATATAAAATAAAAATAAAATAAATAATGAAAGTTTAGTAAAAATGGAAATTTCTCCTACGGAGGAAAATCTCAGCCACTACTAAACCGTAACATGGTTCAATATTGTTACCAGAATTTAATTTTTAACGATTGAATTGCTGCTTGGGTATAGACGTGCATAAACGCAAATGTTTTACAGAATATAGTTTTGCGCATTAGAATGTGTATATATGCGTACTTAAAATAAATAACCATTCTTATTCACTCTTTGCTTGAGAAGTCGCGCATTTGAGATAAGCGTGTAGTGTATAAGGGGAAACCAAAAGTGTATCTGGGGCCTGAAAATAAATTTGGAGGAATTGAAAGAAGAGAAAACTTTAAAGATGCCGTACAAGTGGTGTATCTAAGTGTGGTTGTTTCGGATGTCATGTAGCTGTAAGTGTAGCATCATGTGTTAATTCAAATAAGATTACGTGAGCAAAGAGGCATTTTACAGGAAGAAATGTAATCGTATTCTTTAATATTACCCTCGGCAAAATGTCGCTCATAAAGAAGTCGTACTCGTGTAGAGTTTCGCTTTGGAAAGTAATAGAGAATTTTTAAGCGCAATTAACAAAAAAAAATAATTTATGTTATTAATATTAAGCTAGCGACACTTACTATAGTGAACATTAACTAAATGGTGGCCTATTATAAATGATTTCAGCAAGAAAAAGGTAACAGACATGTAGACATTTTATTAGACGGGTTGACTGGGGTAAACTTTTCTGCAAAGGTTTAATTCAGGATTGATTCAAATAACTGAAATTAAGGTAATAATAATTTTAAAAATAATGCAATGACGAATTGTTATTTTCCTTTCAAGGTATATCAGCTGAAGTAAAAATTACTATTGATTGTTACTTAAAATAGTTAAAAAATTTAAATAAAAGCGAAAAAAAAATTCATTTTCATTATAATATATGGGTAACAACATTACAACCACTTACAGCATCCAGCGTATAGATGTGTATATATACACCAGTGGAAATGCAATTAAGAACCACTCGTAGGGATATATGTATCTACCACACAGTTGCTACACATGAATAAGGAGGTGGTATGTGGGACTAATTACCGTGGGATCTCCCGAACATCAAATGCAGAACACACAGCAGACACCTTAAGGCGCCCGTCTACCTGGCGCTTGAACTGCGTTGCAGAGTGTTCCAAATACACGTTTTTCAACTAAACTATTAAGCGTGCGTCCAACGTGCTGATCTACGAAAAGAACACACACTTCAGACGAGAGCTGTTAAGTACTTTCAAAACATCACGTACGTTAGAAACATCAATTCAGAGTACTCCAAAACCGCTAAAAAAAAACGTCCTTTCCAAGGCGCTGTAGCTCAAAATGCACACATCTAATACATACAAAACTACTATAGCGGCCTGCATTGAACTTTCCTAAAGACTTATCACTAATAAAATTATATGGTCACCGCTGAAAGTCCCATAGGTATATTCTGTACCATATAAGAAGGCCACTTTTTGACAACTCGGCGAAAGTAGCACCACTGTTTACATCTGACTACGTATTCTTCCGCCATCAGCTGGTCCCTCACGTCGGGGCTGTATTTTTTATCAACACGCTGTCAGCTAATCCACTTGCCATTGCACTGTATGCTAAACAAATTTTAAGATATTTTAAGACTGACATCTGTCTAAAAATATAAGTAGGATATAAAAGTAAAAATATAAAATTTTAGGTATTTGATAACTCTTTTTTAATATGTCCGAGATAGTGAATTTGGGTTAAAATTTGCGAGACGGTCTGTTGTATCTATTATTACACTTTGGACGTTATAGCTAATATATTCGAGTTGGAAATATGTGACGTGGAATAACGTTTGAAGTGCTTAAAAACTATTCACGCGTTTCTACGAAATCAAGGAGATGGGTTTCGAGAGAACAATATGGCGTATAATTTACGTAGACGAACGATTACCGGCCGAATATAAATGACTTGTACTCCAAATCGTTGTATATAAAATATATGTTACTTAAAAAATTATGCAGAGCTCGTGGAAAAATATAACTATTGGCATATGTTTGTAAATACGTTATCTATCGCGCAGTAAAGAGGTTCATTTCTGGCTGGTAATAGCTCGCAGAATATCCGATAGATAGCGCGCAGCACGTCACGACGAAGNTATCTTTATGGTCAACAGATAGCGTATTTTATTAAAATTGATAATTCTTATGTTACGGGCTGGAAATATATTTAAAATTGGTGTCGTTTCTTCAAATTATTTGAAAAAATAATTCAACAATATTATGCAATATTTCTGTATGCTTTTGGAATTAATATCATGGACGTGTTGAAAGCAAGGTTTGAGGTGGATTATA
>NQII01006262.1:81501-127877 GCA_002778355.1 Clitarchus hookeri | reverse complement strand
CGACAAAGGGTGGTCAGGAGAAGAGACCAACCCCTGGGTTGTCACTTAGTGCTCGACGTCTTTCGACACCAGTTGGTCAAAGTCGTCAATGGTGTACCAATATTCTTTGCTCCATCCCCTAGCATTCCTCTCTGTCCCTTATTTCTAGTCAATCCCCCCTTTCTCAGCTTGTTTTCCAGTAGGCAGATATTTTTTTGGGTTGGGTATGACCATTGTTTTTGTAATTCGTAGTAATCATTTTGACTTTTAAGTAAAGGTTAAGGTTTACTTTTAGTACTCATAAGTGAAGGTTAGTCTATGTTGGCACCTGGGCAACTCTGCATTGTATCTACCGACTGGTAGTAAGATAAATACTTATGATATTGGTGTTGGTGGTCAAGCAAACAAATTTTTGTGATAGTTCTCAAAGTTCTTGTCTTTTTGAGCAAGAGTAATCACAATGAGAATATGTATTTTCTTCTGTGGATATTGTGTATAAATGACATAAGATGTTTGATACTCTTATGATCATGTTGGCAGTGCAACAGCAGTGGCTGTGAGGGTGAGTCATGATTCGACAGACACTGCGGGGAGACGTGTTTGCAGCCTTGACCTGGACCTAGGGGTACCAGCTGCAGATCCTACCTCCGACACAGATGCAGTCTCCTGGTGCTGGTACACTCCTACTCGCCTCTCTCCTCATTATCATGTCATGACTTCAAAAGATAAGGACTGGTCCTGTGAAGCTAAGATCACTTGTTGCATGTAACTAGGATTCATGAAACCCAGATCCGTAGGGGAATGTCCCTAATAATGGTAGTAAGAGGTGGAAGTGTTGTGATTGCTGGGAGGTGTTGGTTTTTTGTTTATTAGATGACTTTTGGCCTCATGCCTCTTCATTTGAGTAATTATTAAAAATTTTAGACAAATTTTGTTCTCGATTGTAAAACCAGCAGACTTAATCAATGCAAGCAAACATAAATTATTTTTGTGGCACTTTGACTGTTAGCTTGTGGGGTCACAAGCCATCTTGTGAGGTCACAAGCCATTTGAAGGTAGGATAACGTCACGGTTGAAAAAAAAATTAAATTTTCAAAATTTTAGTTTTGGCAATGAACTGAGGTTATAAGATTTTACTATCCCACCAGTGCTGTCTGACAGAATAGGAACACACTTTTCCTTGTTTTGCCTTTGGAAATTAGTCCATTACTGCAAGCGGGACGGCAGCACAGGGAAGGCCGTTGTCACAATTGTTTGCTAATTAACTGAATTCTTGTGCTCTGTTCGAAAGGTGCTTTGTTGCACGAAATTTGGGTCAGAATGCCTGCAGGCTGGTGTGACTCTTTGGCAACGCAGCATTTTTTTGGGATGAGCATGCATTCACGGGGTTTGCGCGGGACTGTTGTGATAACTGCATGGATTGGTAGCCCTGTTTGGATGCAACACATCTCCGCTTAGCACGCTCTAACAATAACAAATGAGTAACATGGTCGAGTGCTGTTGAACGCCCAGTGCCATACGGTTTTTGTTAGTTTTTAATGGTTTTAACAACATATAGTGTGTTTGTTGTGTGACTCCCCGGCCATGGGGGGATGCCTCCACGTAGGGTGGATATTTTAACGTTCTGAAACGTGTTCAGGGGTCTTCATCTCCAGACTTCATAGCTAGTACCCAAGACCGGTTCGCGCAGTGATCCAACATGGCCAGCTCACAAGGTTATAGATTTCCACAACAGTGGCATTGTACAGTTTGGCAGTTCAGCATCATATAAACTTTTTTAATTTATCAACTTTTGCTTAACAGATGCACTTCCCTGATCGCCTGATATTAGGGTCTAACTGGCAACTANGTGCTTTGTTGCACGAAATTTGGGTCAGAATGCCTGCAGGCTGGTGTGACTCTTTGGCAACGCAGCATTTTTTTGGCATGAGCATGCATTCACGGGGTTTGCGCAAGACTGTTGTGGTAACTGCATGGGTTGGTAGCCCTGTTTGGATGCAACACATCTCCACTTAGCACGCTCTAACAATAACAAAAGAGTAACACGGTCGAGTGCTGTTGAACGCCCAGTGCCATACGGTTTTTGTTAGTGTTTAATGGTTTTAACAACATATAGTGTGTTTGTTGTGTGACCCCCCTGCCATGGAGGGATGCCTCCACGTAGGGTGGATATTTTAACGTTCTGAAACGTGTTCAGGGGTCTTCATCTCCAGACTTCATAGCTAGTACCCAAGACCGGTTCGCGCAGTGATCCAACATGGCCAGCTCACAAGGTTATAGATTTTCACAACAGTGGCATTGTACAGTTTAGTGGTTCAGCATCATGTAAATTTTTTTAATTTATCAACTTTTGCTTAACAGATGCACTTCCCTGATCGCCTGATATTAGGGTCTAACTGGCAACTATATAAGGCAGGTGCAGACTCCCTCAGAAGTTATGTATTGTTAGTTATCACCTAATGCAATGCAATTCGCTGAATTCCATGTACAATTTGAAGTTAATAAATTATTAGGTATTTGCCAACTTTCTTTCTTTTTTTTTTTTTTTAATGGTTATACCTAGTCCAAAACCTGCACCTACATACGTTGAGGAGCAGTAACTTGGTGCCTGGGCAGTATTTCTAGTCGAACCCCGTAACAAGTGTAAACAGAATGCACTCTCCCCTTGTGTTTTTGTACACACATTCTCTCTAAAAAGTACAATTACGTGACAATATTATACGGAAACTGTAAAATTTTATGAGTACCCAAAATGATAAGTAGGCCTGTGGAGTCTGAAGGCATGTGTCCTAATATCTAATTAAATAATAATAAATACATAAATAAAAAACTAACAGAATATAAATACGTAAGCAATAAAATGTATGTGTAAATTATCGAATAAGTAAATAATAGAATCAATAATTAAATAAACAAGTACATAAATAGATTAAATTAATGAATGTATTAAATACATAATTATTATAGATGAATATTGTTAACAATCTCGTTAATTTTATTACTGCTGTAATATTTTTCAGAAAATAATATGTATATCATAGAATAACACGAAGAATGACAGAAATAACTGGTAATGCACACCAATAATTAAAGAAATGTATGTAGAAATTATAGCAAATGATAGAAATTTTAGTGGAATACAAACATAGCCAAGAATGAAGGATATAGCAATATTAGTTTACCTGTTCAAAATCATTTGCAGGTCATATCCCTCATTGACTCCCAATGTAGCATATTCAAAACATAAAAAAATAAATCTTAGGTTTTTAGCTTGCCGAACAAAATTGATCACAATTTCTTTCTTCACTTTGTGATCTGGATTTGTAGGACAAATTATGGCAAGTCTTTCTAGTTTTGAGCAGNGATCACAATTTCTTTCTTCACTTTGTGATCTGGATTTGTAGGACAAATTATGGCAAGTCTTTCTAGTTTTGAGCAGTGCTTCAGGGCAGTGAATACAGTTGCCACATCACCAATACAATTTTGATAGAGTCTAAAAGGACAGAGTTCAAACATAACAAAATTAGATCACATATATACTTACTAAAATGCCAACTATTCTATTATCACTACACTTTTGCATTACTACTTCAATGCCAGAGAAAACATTACATTACTTTTCTACATGCAACAACCTGACTGACATGCAACATTACTGTATTATGATTTAGGTGCCAAGTATAAACAGGTTTGAAAAAATACACTCTCTCTTGGCATCAGCTGCTGATAATGTTAATGTTTACATAAGAAAAAAAACCTCATACAAATAGTGACTGATTTTCAAACATTACAACACGCAATCTACATACAGAGTACACCAATGTTTACAAAAAATATGAACACAGAGACAAAAGTTGTAGAGACAATTTCAGTGATGTCAAGAACTGTGTTATTTAAACATTGACCATAGTGACAAGGTAAAAAAAACCACTAAATAACAAAGCTTTGCAACATAACAGTTGGATTTCTGCGAAAATATAATTGTCAAAGACTGCTACAAGCAGGGTTGCGGAGTTTGTACATGTACCAAACTTTCGAGTCTAGCTCCTCAGTTTTCCTACTATCCGACCGACTCTGGCTCCGATTACAAATCCAAACGTTGAAGTAGCAAAATGATTGAATAAGGCATATCATCACTGGGTGAATGAAAACACACATCACATTATACAGCTACACGTGTGAAGTTTAAATAAAATTTTTACACAAGAAAATGTTTCAAACTGTAATGGAAGTATGTAACACAAAAATAACATCTTCAATTAATCTAGTTGGAGTTGGAGTCGCTACGTTTTAACCAGCTCCGACTCTACCCAAAACTGCTCAAAATCCAACTCCGACTCCACAGCCTTGGCTACAACATTTAAAAATTACACAAACATGTATTCATACTGAAGAGCATGTTACAAAATACTTTCATGAAGGCAGGGGACATGGATGGCTTTACTGTGAGTGCAACTTTATGGATGCTAACTAGCTTCCACTACTGNTTACTGTGAGTGTAACTTTATGGATGCTAACTAGCTTCCACTACTGAAATAATATCCAAAGCTATGACTATTAGTTTGCAAACACTAGCACAACACAGCTTCACCACAATGAGAATGCTACTGGAAAGGTGCCATTAGATTAAACCTATAGTTTAATTTGTGTGCTTTGATGTGGCATGAGAACAGAACGTTGTAATCTTAGTAAAATAAAATACTTAATGTTGATTTCAGAGTTAAAAAACTGAAGCATACATCACTGGTCACAATANTTGATTTCAGAGTTAAAAAACTGAAGCATACATCACTGGTCACAATACTTTTATCATAAGTGAAGTAATTCAGTATATTGGTCATGTAAATACTTATTTTCTAATACACAAAAATAATTTTGCCTGTTTACGTTATATGTTTAGATGACGCCATGTTTGTGTTATACGTATGCCTATGTTGCACAAACTTACAGACGCTGACAATTTTAAAGTGCCTGTTTTACTTTTGAAAGTTAGTAAAAACTGAAGTTTTTTATGTAATGGTAATTTAAAAACATAATATTTCATTGTTTTATGAAGGCTATGTTCCTTGAGGTGTGAAACTCATGGTGCCAGATCAGCTGGATTATGCTTGTCTTTGATATGTAAGATTAATAACTTTAGTATAATAGTTTGTTTTGTTACCGCCAATTTGTAGGAGGAAGGAATAGCTCTTAACTGATTTCTCTCTTTCACAATGGCACTCGCAAGATGACAAGATGTAAAATATGCTCCTGTTAATTAAGTGATTTATATNTATTTCTCTCTTTCACAATGGCACTCGCAAGATGACAAGATGTAAAATATGCTCCTGTTAATTAAGTGATTTATATAGTGAAAATGAATTGTCAGTTGCACACTGTATATTAGTTTTTAAGCAGAAAGTGGTGCATTACAAGTATTTTATCAGTAAAAGAAGCTAATATTAATTTTTTGGAACAAATTCAAGAGTTTAATGTAAGTGCCATGAATACAATGGTATAGCATGTTAAAAGACATTTTGGGATGTGTTTACTGCCAATGCTACACAGGTTTAATGAGAGCATAACTGAAATAAATGTTCCAAATGAAAAGCCCCATTGTAGTGTTAGGTTGTTCTGAAAAGACTGCATGTGTTTCTTTTCATTATTTGTGAATTGTCATGTGTAGCCCACACAAAGAGTACCCTGAGATGTGTAATTTTATATTCTCCTGCTGGAGCTAAGCTGATGTACACTTACTAATTTGAATTCTTAACTTAATTTTGAAATATTATAGGGACAGATACTGATGCATATAAGACAGTACACTTTGGTCTTGTTTTAGAAGTGAATACATACAACTAAAATTAAATTTAAACACTTTAATAATTTAAAAAAAAAAATAATTTTAATAAATTGTTTATAATTTCACTTAGTATTTTCTTGGTAAATGGTTGAGCTAGTCCCTACTCACTTTAAGAGAAAAAAATTGAACATCACACTATCTATACTTATTTATGTTGTTCTTAATTTAAGAGAAAATAGATGTTTATGTTTATTTATAAACTATGCCATTTATTTGTTAGTTGTAATGCATCCTTCACAGACCTACAAAAAGTAAAAACCCCAAAATAAGTAGCTGTTTCGTAAGTGTGGACAGTGTTTGCCAGTGTTGAGGTTAAGTGTTAGATGTACGCCCGAGGTAAGGATGGGAGCCAAGTGCGTCTCAGGGCTAGGCCCCATACGCCTACAGGGGAGGGATCCATGCAAGGAGGCATGCGTCGCGGCAGNCAAGTGCGTCTCAGGGCTAGGCCCCATACGCCTACAGGGGAGGGATCCATGCAAGGAGGCATGCGTCGCGGCAGAGGGATCGCTAGCCATGACTAACACTCATTGTATNTACAGGGGAGGGATCCATGCAAGGAGGCATGCGTCGCGGCAGAGGGATCGCTAGCCATGACTAACACTCATTGTATATGCTGTATGACCAAGGATAGCATTGACATATTTCTGATGTTTATTTTAAGATATCATAGCCCATATTTCTCTAGTAAAATAAAACTAATAAATAAAACAAACAAAAATTTGTGACACTCAACTCTGTTTGGGGTATGTTAAATCACACGGCAGAACACTAGGGTGTTTTAAAATCTTNAAAAAATTTGTGACACTCAACTCTGTTTGGGGTATGTTAAATCACACGGCAGAACACTAGGGTGTTTTAAAATCTTTCTTATTGTGTGGTCCTTGACAGACAGACCACCCCGTGGCAACATCTATGCTGACAACTGTCGCACAACTGATGTACATGCCAACATTGTGTATATGACTATCAATTTGAGTCCTGGATATAAGCCTTTGGAAACATTGCACGAATCTTCCTCTCACTGTTTCTCCTCCATCAATTTGAACTTAATGTTATTACATATGAGTTTTACAATGAAATTTAAATTTTGTAAACATGGTTACTTCAGCCTAGGCCCTAATCAACTCAACAAAATCAATCTGCAGTCTTTAAATAAATAGTAGTTCAAAGTTATAATTATAAGTTAAGCAAATTATTTCAACAATTTGTTGCTTATATTCATAAAAGTATCCCCATTATACCCTAAATGTTTTAATAATGTACTAAATTAATGATTTTATCTCCAGACCATGGCCAAAATAGATGCTGGTTAATAGTCATAATGGGTCCCTGCACAAACAGGAAATGGTTAGTCATGTTTAATGCTGAAAACTAATTCTCTCTAACATTTTTAGCTAACTGCAAGGGGAACTCAACTTTCCTGGCTAAAAAAAGACAATAAGCAAAAATATAACAAAACTCCAGCAACCAATTTATGGTGCAACACTAAAGTAAAAATGCTAAAAAAATACTTTTTTAGTGGAAAACATGCAAACGATGAATGTGTGTATTGGATAATTTCAAGTGCCATTGATTTACATGTTAAATTACCTGAAATCCTTTAAATTCTTGCAATTTGGAAGGGCTTTAACCAAACTTGCCATGTAAGTACACATCCCAGTCAAGCCCAAGCTGGATAAATAAAGAGAATGCAATTTTGGACATGACTCTGATACCTAAAAAAAAAAAAAAAATATATATATTTTAATAATACTACATACAATTTACATTTAACATATTTATATAGAAACTCAAAATTTACATAATACATTTGGGTAATTATTAAGTTTAGGGGCTTTTCTGTAAAAAAAAAAAAAACCCCCAAAAAGTGGTATATTTCCACTCTACTAATCACGTAGAACACGAATATACTAGGGCCGTAGCTTTAAAATAAGTACAACATATTTTTAAAAATTGAACAAAATTGCGAAATGACAGATTGCTTTTGTGTGTTATATTGGCCCATTAACGAGTGCTTCTGTGTATATATTCTACTGTAAACGAGTGTTTCAGTGCATTATATGCGCGTATGTGGCGCTTTGTGGAAGATTGTAATTTCACTGAGTCAATTGTGGTTGAATTGGCCGTTGACAGGTATTTACCACCTGCCTACATTGGTCAGGAAATTGATATTATTTTGGTGTGTTTTACGGCTCCTTCAAATCCCTAAAATCCTAAATTCTTAGTTTAGTGTAAAACCCANAGGTTTTTCCGGACATTTTTACCCCACAATTTCACATTCTTTCCCAACTAACCTTGGATTATTGGTAGGTAACGCAGAACGCGACTATAGTAGCGTCATTAACGTATGACTAATTGTATAATATGTGCCCACCTAACCAAACAGATCCTAACCCCACGATGGGTGAATCACTATTTTACATTTTTAAACTAACCTAGGATTGTAGCAATTTTAACTAACCTGGGATTGCAGTTATTTAAACTAACGTAGGATTATAGGGGTTCCCATCTAGTCTGTGATTGTAGGGTGTTGATCGGAGATTTGATTAATATTATATAATCTTATATTACTTTACAACCTTACAATCCTAGGTTAGTATAAAACCCTACAACCTAGGTTAGTTTAAAAATGTAAAGTAGTGATTCACCCATCGTGGGGTTAGGTTCTGTTAGGTTAGATGGGCACATATTAAGAAATTAGTTGTACATTAATGCCCCTAGTATATTCATGTTCTACGTGATTAGTTGAGTGGAAATATACCACTTTTAGGAGGTTTTTTTTTTTTACAGAAAAGCCCCATAACTTAATAATTACCACATTTCCTTTACGCATGTACACACACAGACAAGATAGTAGCAAATTTTCAGTATTGGATGGACCTTACATCTCTCAAAAGCACTACCAGTACAGTACAATAAACTTTTTACCCTAATCCAATCTTCAATTTCTTTCTTTCCTGCATTCTACATATAATTTCTGTGGTTCTACAAAACGCTCAAACAGTAGAATTTCCCTTCATTCTACACTCTCCTGATATTTTCCAACAATTTTGTCATGGTTCCTTGACAAGTGTAAAAATGGGGTTAAANCCTTCATTCTACACTCTCCTGATATTTTCCAACAATTTTGTCATGGTTCCTTGACAAGTGTAAAAATGGGGTTAAAAGTATTTTAGTAGTTGTAATGTCATTTGATAGTCCTGCTTGAAGTTTACTTTTAGCCCGTCTGTATCCCACTGCAACATTTAAGAATAACAATTGCTATGTGATGCTGAATTATTGTATACCACTAACTTAATAACAAAGCAAAAAAGGAATGTGAGTATTTCTTGTTTTACAAGACAATTGTAACACTGCTTAAAGCAAACAGAAGCAGATATTCATGTATAATTAATTTAACTGAACTTTATGCATATATATACACACACACAGACACACGTGCCCCCCTCCACACACACACACACGTGTTTCGGAAACATGTGGCTAAACTGTGCCAGGGGATTGCCGATGTGAAAAGAATAAATTTTAAATAAGACACCCATGGTCCATCTCAAATAATAAGGGCTTAGAACCCTTTAAAGACGGCGTCAGGAAGCATACTATGTGGGGTATTATGTGAAGTACTTACGTTAGAGGAACAGAATGTGGTACACAAATGAATTAAGCCAAGAACTTGGATAAAATGTAGGTATGGTACGTCTTGTCTTACTTACCCCCATCATGTAAAAAATAGCAGTTTGAACCCTGTTATTGCATACAATTTTCTTACCTTGAACTAAATTGATGTTTGAAACCATCGTATTAAGCAGTACGTCGTAATTAGCCAAAAAGACACTCTCATTGCAAATCTCTAGGACCCACCATTTCCANCCATCGTATTAAGCAGTACGTCGTAATTAGCCAAAAAGACACTCTCATTGCAAATCTCTAGGACCCACCATTTCCATGTAAAATGTAAACTAAGGTTCCAGTTGCAGCAATACTATGGCCTGGTGAGGAGGCAACATGTCCTACACCCGGAGGTAAACACATGCTGGTTGTAATACGGTGTCGCACGCTGAATAATTACAGCCAAGAACAAACAGGCAGCCAACAAATTACAACTAGTACATGCTCTACACCAATGTTTAGTTGTACTAGTTCGCACTTAGTGAAGCAAGGGGGAAGAAACGAAGCAAAAACATTTTTGTGTAACTGCCTAACTCTGGCCATTCTGCAGATACTGTAACCACATGTCTTAGCAGGTTGTTCTTAAGTGTGGGTAGTGGATGAAGACGATGACATCCTACCGGAAAACATTAACTTTGTACTACGGCTATGACTTGTTTACCTGCATTGGGCTTGCAACAGTTGACACACGTTGTTGAATGGCATAGCAGTTGCCCCCCTTCCCATTCCACCAACCCATTGTCCCTGCCCTACCTCAATGCCAGAGCAGCCTGTTTTACACTGCGCGTCATTGCGTAACTTTACTACTCCAAGAGAGGGACATGGCATTGCACACTAATTCGGAGATGATGAACATGGTGTTTGTGTATGGAGAAGAGAGAGGAAACTGAAGGGTAGTTGCACGTTTGTACAGTCGATGATATCCTGCACGACGTCAGTCTAACAGTCGCGTGTTCGGAAACGTCACACAGCGACTACGAGAAACGGGAACCTTTTGGTGGTGAGGTGGACCAGCTCAAAAGAGAAGCGTTCGAACCCCATGTCGTGAAGAGGTAGTCTTGGAGAGTGCAGAGAGTGCTATCACACGTGCAATAGATGCAGTGAATGTGACCGTATGGTGTGTACTACACTAACAGCTGCTGCGACTGTACAGTGGGCAAAAAGTGCAAGCTCCACTGCAACAGCTGAGCCCTCACTATCCAACAACTTACGTAAAACTAATGAGNACAGTGGGCAAAAAGTGCAAGCTCCACTGCAACAGCTGAGCCCTCACTATCCAACAACTTACGTAAAACTAATGAGCACTAACCTTAAAGATATTTTACCTTGACAAGCTGAACTCCTGTCAATTGTTAGGATCCGACTAGAGCTATACAGGATGCGGCACCTAAGGCAGGCCATTGGAATAACACTGCCAATTTCAGTGGTAGAAGAAAATGTTTCAGACAAAAGTTGCTTGGATCCAAGGCGCTAATAACGTGATAGCGATAATTTCCCCATACAAGTAAGGGTAAAGAAGATACACTTTGTTAATTTTAATGGAATGATCATTTTATGAACACCCCTCGACAGTGCCTATGAAGATGTAATAAATACGATGACATTAGCCGGTCATTCATGATCGCTGAAGGTCAATGACGAGGCAAACTGTGCCGCCACACGGAACAATGGGCTGATGTAGCGCCATCCTGTAGCGACTGTAGCTGGCGTTTCTTTAAACAAATGCCAGCCTCAGACTACGTTTCGTTTTTTATTTATGATAACAGGTGTTCAAATTGGTGACCTTGTGCATTGATACATACTGTAAAGCGATTCTGAGTGGACAATACCACATGTCGAATTTCATCTGGACTTATCGTAGAACAAACTGATGTTATACGGCCTTTCATGTCTTTGGAAGTCGTCCGTGGGTCTTTGTAGACATGCTGCTTTAATGTTCTCCACAGATAAAAGTCCATAGGCATTAAGTCTGAGGAACGTGTAGGCCATTTCGTGTTACAAGACCAACCGATCCAACGACCACCGAAAGTTCTGTTAAGAACCGTTGTAATTCTCTGTGCAGAATGAGCAGGACATCCATCGTGTTGGTACCACATGGATTGCCTTATGCCCAGTGGGATGTCTTCCAAATAATTGTAGCAGAACTNCATGGATTGCCTTATGCCCAGTGGGATGTCTTCCAAATAATTGTAGCAGAACTTCTGTTAGGAACTGTAAATACTTGATGCTATTTAGTGTTCCATCAATAAAATAGGAACCAATTAGGCGATTATGTACAACACAGCACAACATGTTTACAGACCATGGTCTCTGTTTATCCACTTCTCTCAGCCAGTGTGGGATGTCAGCTGACCTGTAGTGCATGTTCCGAAGGTTAATCTGCCCATAGTTTGTAAATGACACTTGATTGGTACACNAATGTCAGCTGACCTGTAGTGCATGTTCCGAAGGTTAATCTGCCCATAGTTTGTAAATGACACTTGATTGGTACACAAAATCTTGGACAGGAATGTGTCATCAGTTTGTAGTTTTCGTACACACTATAAGGAGAACTGTACCTGATGTTGAAAGACATTTCCATGTAGCTGCTGATGAAGTGAAATGTGGAAAGGATGATATTTGTTGCTATGTAATATTCACAGAAACCTCCGCTGACTGATGCCACTCTCCGTTCAAACTGTGCCATGTGCTGACATGTGGATTGTGTGCTACTGCAGCTAAGATGATGTTAATTGCATTTCCCTAGTCAGTTGTTTTACGTCGTTGACGTGTTTTCTTTTCCATGCTTCCAGTTTCTTCAAATGTTTTTATTATTTTCACGAAGACAGAACATGCCGGTGCAGCACGATCAGGGCATCTCTCAGCAGAAAATCGCACTGCTGCTCTAATGTTGCTGTGATATTCCCCATATGTGAAAATCATAACTTTTGGCCGTCGTGTACATTGTGCCAGTTCGAATAACGTCATGAAGACGTTGTCTGATCGCTACAACAGCACAGACTAATGACCCATTGTTCCGTGCGGCGTCGCAGTTTGCTTCGTCATTGACCTTCGGCGATATTGAATGACCGGCAAATGCCATTGCATTTATTACATCTTCATACGCACTGTCGAGGGGTGTTAATAGAAATTATCATTCCATTTAAACTAATGACATTGACCCTTGTATCTTCTTTACCCTTCCACATATGGGGAAATTATCACTATCAAGTTATTAGCGCCTTGGATGCAAGCAACTTTTGTCTGAAACATTTTCTTCTGCCACTGCTGACATTGGCAGGTGGCCTGCCTTAGATGCCTCATCCTGTATTTTATCTAATGTCCCCACCCCTCCCCCTGTACTTTACTCACTGCTACCCTTTTAGATCCCATTTGAAAGCTTTGGATTACCAGTATTACCACTCATATCTCTGTTGTCATTTACCGGTTTAGATGCTGGTGTGGAAGTCATAACAAAGCAAAGCCTGGCATTCAGTACTGATTACTGGACATAGAAGGTGTTGGTTATATGTCCTAGACATGTCATTTTTTAACACAAGGTTTTGGGTACAAGTATTTTACGTTGTTTGATATGTGCCAACAATGGCATTTACCATCATCCACACATGTTGGTCCAATTAAGATATTAATGGCTTCAGACAATACCAGCAATATGGGGTGATATTAGATTGCAATTACAATGATCACCAGATCTTATGTCACTAGATTTATTTTTGTGGGGCTTCTTCAAAAATAAGGTATCTCAAAGTGCCAACAACTCGCGACAACATGATTGAACAAATCCGAAATGCTTGAGCACAAATTGTTGCAGACAAATTTTTACGTTATGTGCCATCACTTGAAGCACGGATTATCAAATTCATTTAACCCAGTGAGAGGCAAGGGGACTCGCTGAAAGCACCCTAATGGTGAGAGGCAAGGGGACTCACTGAATAGAAGCACCCCAATTGTGCATGGCAAGGGGACACACTGCAAACATTTATTACATCAACATGTTTCAAAACTTTACAGATTACATTTTGTCAACATTGACATACAATGCAACACATCATGGGGGTTCCCCTTGCAAAATTACCTAAAAACTTGCCCACTTCTCGCTGCCTGTAGCGCCATCTATCACACGTCAAACAACTTGTTTAAGACAAGCCTAATAGTTTGTATTGCACATTACTTCTGGAATTAAATGCGACAGTTCCCAATTGATGTACTCAAGGGTAATCTACTTTGCACAGATTACAACACCATCTACAATGAATAGCAAACACTGTTTATAATAAATCTTTCACACATAACAATGTAGAATTCGAATCTGCAAAAAAACATGGGAGTTTTCATTGATCGAAGTTGCATCCCCTCTCCCCCTTCCCCAACATCATGACAGATGGGACACTTATTTGGACACTTTTTGATGTACAAAGCATCTATTTTGTGTTATTTCATAGTCTCAAGTAAAATTAATCGCCTGGTATATTTCCATTTGAGGCAATGCATCAACAAGATTTCCTGCTCTTCAGTCTTCGATGACATTGCTTTCGTACACTGAAAATACAAGCTGCCTCTTCAAGTTACATTTTTTCCTCCACTGAATTTTCTATGGTGCTTTTCGGACAATCACACTCCACATTCCTTTTTTTCTTATGTATCAGCAAACAAGGCATCAAAAAATGGACCAAGCAATCACTGTGTGATGTTAGAATTTTCTTTCCTGTCTGGTATTGGGGGGATCCCTATTGTTCGGTACTGAGAAACTGACATGCACTGACAAACTATCTTGCTCTCAATCCATACGCAATATTTCAGAAAACTATTCCTGGTTGTCTAGTCTACCTATTGGTAACACAATATGCAACTAGAATAATAATTATGTGACTCACCTTAAAGGCCTGTATAATAGCATACAAACAAATTGCAGCACTAATGAAATTACAGCATTTACTCGAATCTACAATGCCGTCGATTCTAAGTCACACCTAGTTTTTTGGGGAAAATCCTAGGGAAAAATTATTAGTATACATATGAGGCCACAGGTTAAACCACCACTTCAGTAGTAAATTTAATTTCTGAAGGGAGGTTCATTTTTCCTTTGATAGAAATAGTTTTCCAACTAAACAAACAAATATATTTCACTGTATAAAAAGAGAATATTGTGCTTTGCTTTTGGAAGCCAATAACTGCGTTGTGTGCCTCTATCCAACGGCCCAGCTTCAGTTATTAAATAGCTTCCCAGCAGCTGTATTTTCATTAAATTCAGCAAAAATAACCACATTTGTTTAAAGAAACAAAATAATGCTAACTTTTTCTGTTACTACAAATGAAGCACTGTATTTTAATCCCACTGTTCAACAAATATGGCACAGTCGATGCACACACGATCGTTTGAAATGTCAATCACAGCCATAGTTTTTGAATTGAAAACTGAATCGCAGTGAATCGCTATTTATTTTACAGTAGCACTGACTGCATTTTTTAATATTGCAATTGTAATTCCAATTTCTGAGCTCTATCATTCACAGATTGCTTTCATTAAAAGATAATCTGTAAACTATTTTCAAGAAACTGTATAATCATGAAATTCTATGATAACGCAATTGATGACTGCGTTGTTTTGCCAGCATGTAGTTGCTGCACGAGCCGCTAAATAAGTGCACTGTTGCTCCAACGTGCAGTTGCTACGCTTGCCACTAGATGGCTATGCTGTAACTCCACGTGCAGCTGCTAAGGTTTCCGGCTAGATAGCCCGCTGTTCAGTACAGGTAAAGCTACGGCGAGTTGCCCTAGATCCTGTCTTCGCAAAGACACATCCACCCGAATGGTTACCATGGAAATTTAAGTTGTTTTCTGGAAGATATTTTTACATATGTTTTGTTACGAAATTACTGTGAAAACAAATATATATTTCACATAGTACGTAGACCTAACTTTAATCACTTTATTCAGGACCCTTACTGCATTTTTTTAATGGCGCGGCCATAACAAATAAAAATCATTATTGAAACAAATAGTACAGTTGCAATAAATTTTTTTTCATTCCAAAAATTTGATAGTACTTAATTCTAGGCCACGCCCATTTCTTTTTCAAATATATTTTCAGAAAAAATTTGCAGCTTGTAATTNATTATTGAAACAAATAGTACAGTTGCAATAAATTTTTTTTCATTCCAAAAATTTGATAGTACTTAATTCTAGGCCACACCCATTTCTTTTTCAAATATATTTTCAGAAAAAATTTGCAGCTTGTAATCGAGTAAATACCGTACTATTTTAAACTTGTTTTAACTTCCACTGGAATAACAACAGGTATATTGTAACGTTGCAAATAGTATACCCCATTCACATCGGATTTAATGAAAACTAGATTTGTCTAGTATTGGAGTCTGTACTGTACAGTATTGTACTAACATCCCCTGAACTACAAAATAAGTATATGTACTTTATTAATTTTTAATTGTAATTCCAATACTAACGAATGTGAAGTGAACACTGAAGAACTACTGTACCAATTCTGACATGTTCCAGTCTACATAAAACAAATTTTATAATAAAAAAAATACTTCTACACATTATTTAGGTCACACTTAACTGTCCATGTTTCACGTGACCAAGAAGTACCACAGTCAAGCATGAGAAAGATTCTATATGCAACGCAACTTCAAACAAAGTATTAGTTACAAAATTTACTTATTTTTTCAAATTATATAGACACAATTAAAAGAAAAAATGTTGCCAATTGTTTACCAAGTTCAAGTTCATAGTTATTGTAAGTAAAAAGCCATTTTCTTTACTGATGAGTCAACATCACAACACAAGTCTCTAAAAACCTATATTTTCACACAGTACACAATGTTGGAAAACTGGCTAGTGTCACAACTTTTCACAGATTTGGATAAATGCTCATTTTTCAACAGGATGGTGCATCCATCAAATATCGTAACCAATTTTTTTAGAATGAAAAAATTTTGAAGTGGCAATAGTGGGCTATTGGCATCGTCACCAAGATATTACAACATAACTTTAAATCTCTTTCTGAATGGGAACCCTGCCATTATACCCCGATCTAACGAACTGACCAGTGCAAAGTCCTTATAGAATGAGAAGTATTTTTGAACCATACATGTATTACTCATATCCTAAATGGTGCCCACATTAAATGACCATCTAAAATGTATTGATGACAAACTTAAAAAAAATTTTACATCATCAAAACTAATACAATTTTACTGTTTTATATTAGCCATCATTCCTGTTTTGACAGTTGCCATCTTTAAATGTGATTACACAACAAAAAAATATCAATAACATTGTGTAAACACAAAAAAAAAACATTACTTAAAAAATAATTTCATTGCCAGAAAGGATAATAAAATTATTAAAAAAAAAAAGACTACAACCAAAATTTTAAGTTTCATAAAGTAAGCATTAAAAAAATTGTTATGAGAGCTCATAATGTTGAGTTACCATACCTATGAACATTGTGAACCCCTACTAACCAAAAACCACAAAGCTCCTACCACCAGCCCACAACCCAGCTTTTGTAACTTCATTCTCTTTATATACAGATAGGATTTAGAAAGTGCATCTGTTAGCACCAGTCGGTTGTGGTTGCAATTAAGTACCTTAACCATTGTCTGTTAGGCTCGCTACTATATTTATGAACTTGAAATTTAATATTATTACTAAACTTCAAAAAATCTCTTTTTAACCAATGGTGAAATACATACAGTACAGTTGAACATGCCAAAATCTCCTCTTGTCATCAACTATGCCTGCATGGTCTGAACATGTGTGTATGTGTGTGTTGTTCTGCCGTAAACAAGATGGTCCGGTCATTGTAACAGAGTCCTAACTGACAATGTCTCTCCTCCCACAACGAGCCAGGAATCTTGGTGTCGGACATCCTCCACACAGCTGGCACAGACAATTTAAAAGTTGCAGAATTGTTTGCTTGGTGCTTTGGGAAAAGTCCTGTTAAAAATGCCTCCTCTTCTAACTATGCCATTCTCTTTATTTAATCTAAAAATGAAAACATTATGACTTGTATGGAATTAATAATAATCTCTGCTTACCTGGACAAGAAATGCTCCAGTTCTAATAGGTACTTGACTAAGATCAAGTCTTTCAAGATTATGCCAGTATGCAACATACATAAGTTCACCATCAGCTTGAACTGACTTCAGGATACTATCAGCTTGAACAGGCCTAGGGCTATCACTGTAAATGACACAAAATATTTATTATTTACAACAACTATATAATAAAAAATCAACAATAAATAGCTACTTGAATGCGCAAAACTTAGATTGTGATTGACTGAAACACTGTAACTATGTCCACTTAAATAAAGTAAGTGTGTCAAGATTTTCAACAGTAAGTGGAAATGGTCTCACAAATTCCTCCCAAAAATTAACAAGTTCTATTCAAGTTTTCAGTGCATTCTATATCTCAATTTTGTGTAAGGGTCGAATGGACTCACTCAGTATAAACAAAACCATGTTAATTAAGGTTGTAAGTAGGCTGCTAGGCTATCAAAAAAAAAATATATATATATATACAAGGACGGAAATTCAAGTACTCGCAGTGTGGTACTTGTCGACAGGCACACTCACGTACAGAGGACGACACATTTTCCATGAGGTTGTGCGATCGCAATGTTTCACCAGGCTGCGAGTTGTAGGACATTGCAGTACGGTGGAAGGACGCTATTGGTAGTAAACCTAGCGGCCAGGTGACAAACTACGGTGGGGTGGGAAAATTGAAAATTTGCCAATATATCTGATGAGTGTGGTTTGGAGATGTAATGATCTTGTGTTGAGGCCTGGCAGCTGCCTGATTTTGTTATAAATTGGTAAGCTAATTCCCAGCATCTGAGTTCTGAGCTATTGCTTGAAGGTGGTAGGGCTCTCACAACTCTGGTACTGTAGCAGGAATCAAAATATTTGTAGTGTAATGCTGCATGTGCTGCAACTGGTTTGTCTTGTAGGTTATTGATGTGACCAGCTACGGCTTGTTTGGCGTCTGCTCTGTGGCCATTCATTCTCTACCCGAGTGTGTTGGTGGTGAGGCCGATGTATTCTGCCTTACAGTGTTGGCACTGTAGCTGATAAATCAGATTTTCTGTTCCACATTTATAGTTGCCTTGGATGTGGTATGTACAGCTAGTGAGTCTGCTATCGAAAGATGGATAGCACAGGAGCCTTAGTGTGAGCTGTTGCAGGGATGGGATCCTCCGAGGGTGATTGTTTGGCATTTGTGGTAGGCTGCAGCTTTGAACAAACCAGTTTGTTGCGGAGGTTAGGTGGCCTTTTGAAGACCAATCTGGGTGGTTTAGAGAGCAGGTCTTGTGCTTGTGGTGAGGAAGCCAGAATTTTGTATGCAGAGTGGAGAATGGTTATGAGTTTACTTAGGCCTTCATCATATGAAACCACGAGAGGTATATCATTCTGTTTGTGTTCCGGTATTTGAGATGGCTTGCTGAATCTGTTTGTGGACTAGGTGCCTTGGGTAGCCCGTGGTGGAGCAGATACGTTTGGCTCTTGTGGCAAGACTGTAGGGTAGGGATTTTTTGGCATGGCATAGGTGGTAGCTGTCAAAATGCAAGTACTGGAGGTTGTTGGTGGGTTTGGTGTGTACAGCAGTTTGAATTGTGCCCTTGTGGAGAGTGAGTTCAACATCCAGGAATATGGCATGTGTTTTAGAGTATGACCAGGTGAACTCTAGCGAACTGTGTGTGTTTAAATTGTTCAGAAACTGAATTAGGCAGTCTTCAGTAGAAGTCCATATGATGAAGATGTCGTCGATGACACGCATCCAGCAGTGTGGTCTATCAGCTTGGCAGGCACACTAGAACCTTGACCGACGGTGGCGTCGTCGTCAGTCAATATAAAACACAAGAGTCCGTCACAATGCGAGGTGACGTGGGGGTGAAAAGGAAACTGTTTTGATGTAATTCNCGAGGTGACGTGGGGGTGAAAAGGAAACTGTTTTGATATAATTAAAACTTGCACAGCACTACATGATAAGAGAATAAACTAAGTTGAATGCCCCCATGCGACACACACGTCATTCCTAGTCCACTGCTACTTCCAGACTGCCCTTCATGGCAGGTGGAAGGGGGTCAACAGTGCTCCTTCCATCCGCCACGTACCAACATACAAACTATAATTAAAAACACTTAAACAAATGCAGGAAAAACAATTAATTAATCCCTTAACTATTACTTCTGAAATGTTCCCCTTTTATTTTCATGCTCTGCTAGTCTTAGCCATGTAGGGTTCAAGAGCATGGAGGCGGCATGATGTAACGGTCAGCGCCCGCTTGGTTTACCATAATGCTGTACCATGGCCTCGGTTGGCGAGATGGAGAGCCTGCCCTGAAGAATCCCCACCCCTATCACCTGCGGTGTCTTGCACTACCGCTGCATTCGCTACACTGCTGTACCGGGAGGGAGGAGGGGGGTCATGCCACAATACATCCTAGTAGCAAAATGTATGCACGTTAGAAGTTACACTTCTTTGGCGTGACTAAAATAAAATTTTATTACGTATGAATATAATTTATGTAAGTAGGAAAAACGATAAAATGACAGAAGACAGACTTCCGTTGCATGCTAAACTTTTACCCTCAACGCGCCAAAAGAATTAGAACTTCAAAAATTCAGCTAATATTATAAAACTTAAATTGAAATTAGCAAAACAGCGCCGGGAGTGCACAACTTCAGGTACCTGTGTGCACAAGTTACATAACACACAAACAAACAGAACTGGCGTGTCATGCAGAGCGCGCCTGCATTTGTACCATCAATTTATTGATGGTACAATGGACAAGTTTGTGTATAATGATATTCTAAAGACGAATATCAAAAAAGTGCAGAGAAATTTATGAATGTTACACTTTTCTACATTTTTCAACAAGATAACTACCCAAAGTATACAGTTGGTCTTGATAAATAATGGTTAATTACATAATTGGGAACATTCCAAAACAATTGAAAACTCCTCAGTCCCTTGACCCCAACCCCACTGAACATCTATGGACATTTCTGAATTCTCAAGTTCACAGCAGAAATGTTTCTACAGAGGAGGATATGCACAGAGTAATAACTAAATAATCAGTCATGGAAGGTGTGAGAGACTAGACAACTCCATGCATTGCAGATGCCACACAGTTATCAAAGCAAAATGCTACTGCACAGGATATCACAACTTCTGTTTTGCACGTTTCATTAATTAATTGCGTGGACAACAATGAGACATAGAAATTTGCTGCATCTTTAAGTTTTCTTTTGTAGAAACAATTTATTGGTTTATAACAAATAAAGAAAATGACCCAGAAATTTATTCGAAAGACACAGGATAATTAATTTAACTATCAGAAACACAAAGATATTGTCATAAAATTTAAGTGTATAAATATGTGGCAAACTGCAATTTCACATATCCTTTTTTTCTATGTTAGAAATTAAAATCTGAAATCAAATAATATAAAAATAACACAACTTACCACATACATAAATACTGTTTCCACTAGATATAATTATGAAGTAGTATAAATTCAAAATTACAGATTAAAAAGTGCATAACAAATACTATCTAGACCTCCATTGAACAAGCATTGTTTTAATTTTTGGAATGCATCATCAGTTCTGTTACACAATATTTTTTAGATAAGCTCAACAATTTTAGTTTAGAGCACTTGTGCTGTTTACTGAAATAAATCACTGCGTTGAATACAAAGTCAATACTAATTTGAAGAAGGAATGTGCAATGCAGCGTAAAGTACAGAAGAATGTACTAAAACAATGTACATAATTTATTATTTAACACCTGACTACACACATGCTTAAGTAACTGGGTACTTTGCAAGATTTCAATTAAGTTTGCAAATATCTGGCGGTAATTACATAAAATATGGCACATTTATGCTAACATGATTTGGATTACATCTTGAATTATTTATCGCACTTCATTTTCAGCACCCACATCATTCAATAAGGAAATTCTGTGAATGTAAAACTAACTTTTACAGCATCATCAAAATGAGAGTAGTTTAAACACTCGGATGTCCATTTTAACTTTCAAAGTTTGTTACAGTTTTTCCTTTTAAAATCATACATAGACGACATCCAGTTTCATGATGCACTAAGCTTAGTTTTAGATATCTTTCAAGTAATATTCACAATGTACATAATGATATACATACATATAAAACATATGTGGGTTGTCAATTTCATGCTTAATCACCAAACATCATGTGCTTCTACGTCTAAAATTCTGTTCAAAATTTTTAGTAATTACATAACCATAAAAACATTAACGTTAATTTACCACCTCCCCGTATTTTTCTATTAATAAAAATAGATTAGAGAAATTTTTTTAAATGTCAGTACAGGAGAAAATTCTGTTCTCTGATGAATTTTTAGTAATTCACTCAAATGCCTAACTATCATTCTCATTCAAGTGTAAATTAAAGGTATTGCTTAGCTATTTTTAACTAATATATCATGAAAACATACAAATTATTCACTGCAAAACCTGGCATCGATCGCAAAATTTTTACATCTCCCCATCCCAATTTGTCACTGCTCACAAATTATAAATTTTACACTCCAGAAACTTTTCTAAAAAATCATCTTTGCATAAACTAAGTGTAGTTTAAAAAATAAAAAAAGAGTTTTTGTAGTTTTTGATTACAAAATGTTTACATTTTTAATAAATGTGAACCAACACTTTAGCACCGTAAAGAGTTCAACTACTATTTTTAATAATTGGTGAGGGGGGGAGGAAGAAACAGAAAATTTAAACAAGTACTGTACTCCAGTGGAAAAATGAAGCATAAAAACTTATTCACTAATTTGCACGTAATGGAATTACCACCGTGTACCATCTCATACACACACGCACACACACCTACCCAAAAAAANGGGGGGGGGGGATCGGATAGTCATGCGAAGCACTACAGACATTTACACAGCAGATAGGTATTACTTGTCAACTGACAATCATGTCTGCCACAGCAGCCAAACTGTTAGAGAAAGGAGGTGAGAAGAGGAGGGAACGTTAGATCACAAAACCTTTCACTATGAATATATTCTAAGAACTGCTGTGAACCTATTGCCAAAATAGTTTTAAAATATGCACATAAAGGCTTAAACTATTAAGGTTGTGCGAATATGATCTTTTTTCTCACAAAATGAAACCAAAAATGTTATCAATTTTTGTCACACAGAAATGAAATTTTAAGAAAGTTTAATGGATGTCATAACATTTTAGCAGGTTATTCATTATAACAAATTCAATCCAAAACCAAACAAGAAAAAATTAAGAATTGAAGTATTTACCACAAGGGTTCTGGCCTAAATTAAATTTTCATTTATGTAGTTATTTTAGTTATAAAATAATGGAAACAAACGAAATGATTTACACTGAAATAATTTAAATGAACATTCATTAAAAACTTGAATATTCTCACCGAAATCAAGGATTTTAGTTTTGTTGCAACTTTTGACAACCAAATTTCTACCCCAAAACAAAAATGAAAATTGTAACTTTTTCTTTTTCATTTTGGTATAGAGTCAATCCATTTCAAATCAACCAAGAAAAAATTAGTTTGCTGCTGACATGTTTTATTTTTAGTGGTTCCATGATGTATCTGGGAGCTCAAAAAGTATTTTCTTAAATTTTTACTATATTCAGTTTTATTCCTGGTGGCCACTTTGTTTCGGCCGGTTGATTGTTTTAAGTGTTTTCTGTAACTAACTTAGTTAAATAACTCTTTTGTTATAAAAGATGTCAACTTGAAACAAAAAACCATCTTAATTTGCATAAAACCTTCTGTAATTTATGTTAGAAGCAAAATTTAACTAGGTATTAACGAAATAGCCAAAAATTTGAATTCAAAATTGTGTTTGAAAATGTGTAAATAAACAATTTCTAAATTGTACAAAACGGTGATTACCAACGGATGAGTAATTTAAGACAGTAAACTTTGTTTAATTGCTTTGACATAGTCTTATTGATTGACTAGCCTTTTGTAAACCTGAAGTCAAAAGGATTAAGAACTTTTGAAACTAAAATGTATATATAGTTTTTTACACAATATATTTTGTTTATATGGAGCACATGGTTATGCTGTTATAGATAAATAAAAATATATTGATACAATTTTGCAGTCATTACATTTCAATTTACAATAGTAATGTCATAATTCTAACTAATATTGTGTGTCTTTAATCATTTTTATTGTTTTATAGTATCGCGCAACAGCTTTCACCCATTCTGTCCAAGGCCGTAACTAAAGCTTGGAGGTCCTGGGGCAACAAGTGATTATGGGGCCCCCTTTTAACTCTCCCCATTTCCTTGCCTCAACACAACTTTAGGGTTCCTAACTGGTTTTTTTTTTGTTCAACAAAAATAATGAGAATTTAAATTAGACAAAGCTAACCTGACCTTTTGTACTGAGATTAATATAAAGTTTATGGCTTGACAATGGTATTTATTATAAAATCAATTGCCTTGCAAAGAGTTTATTAAACAGGACCAATACAATAGAATAAAATATGTTGAGTTACTTAGGTAAAATACAGAACAAATTAGGAAAGAAAATTTTATTGATAGAATAACTCATATGAAGAATTGAGATATTTATCTCAAAAGTGATAATTGCAAATAATAGAAGATAAAAAAAAATGTTAAAGAGAAAAAAGGAATGTTTAAAAACGTATGAACTTTCTGAGCAATACTTTAAGCCTACAGTACACATAGGTTGAGTTTGACCTGAAAACATAAAAATTACATGAAATTCTGCTTCCTAACTTTTTTACAGTAACTTTGATTACTTTATCAATGTTTATTTTTGAGCTCTATCATTTTCAATTGAAAGCAAAGCTAGATTGCTGAGTCTTTTCCGTCCCATAGTGCTTCATAGGTAATTTTGTATCAGCTTCAGTTTTGAAATTTTTTTATCAAGAGGAAAATTAAAATTAAAGACTTAAAGCCAACAAATGTTTGTCTATTAAAAATATATTATATTTGTATACAATGTAACAAATACTTTTTGAGCTAGAAGAAAGAATAATTATCAATACGTAATTATTAGGTTTAACAGACTCAATATTATTTTTCACATGGTTTATTTTATTTTTGTGGCAATACTTATTTTTTTTTTTTGAAACAGAATATATATGATATTTATTTTAATTTTTAACAGCATTTTTAATTGGCTGCATTCTTATTNAATTAAAATTAAAGACTTAAAGCCAACAAATGTTTGTCTATTAAAAATATATTATATTTGTATACAATGTAACAAACACTTTTTGAGCTAGAAGAAAGAATAATTATCAATACGTAATTATTAGGTTTAACAGACTCAATATTATTTTTCACATGGTTTATTTTATTTTTGTGGCAATACTTATTTTTTTTTGAAACAGAATATATATGATATTTATTTTAATTTTTAACAGCATTTTTAATTGGCTGCATTCTTATTTGTATTTCTATTTTTACATTGTGTACATGTACTTACGATGCCATACGACTTTGCATTTTGATCGTTGGGGTAGTTTTAAGTGGCAGTATAGATGAATTTGAATTGCAAGCCCTCGTGATTGGTCAGTTTTTAAAGAACGTTCTTAGGTTAAGTTTCCAAGGAAGAAGACGATCATCTTGTTATGCGACGTCAGCCAGCCAGGGTGGGTTGTGCACGAGGTGTTAAATTTAGATTTTTATTAGGGAAATCCGAGTTTGTACCCCTGAAATTAAGCCGTGTACTTGGGATGCAGACACGAGGTGTTTAAAGCAATAAGTAGGCCTGTATGAGCCCCCTCCATGTAGCTTTCTGAGAGGTTATCTAGAACTCGTGCGACGTCGTTAAGGTGCCATGGAACTGTATGTTAGCACCGTGAGCAGTGAGCTTACATATAGGGAAGATGTCACCTAGGGCTGCTGTGTATCCGGAGAGATGCCCCGTCGGCGTACTAGATCATCGGGGACTTAAAGATATTCAAAATTCTANAGGGCTGCTGTGTATCCGGAGAGATGCCCCGTCGGCGTACTAGATCATCGGGGACTTAAAGATATTCAAAATTCTACGTTTGACCACTAATTCCAGCTAAGAAATCTCAAATAAAGTTTTTCACCTAACACAATTCGTAGGAGCTTCTACAACATTTTTACACGCCGCGATGTAGCTTTTCTTAAGTACACAACTTTTTCTGACATTTACTACGGCAAACCTGAACTGGATCCTTGATCTGCCGCTAGCTAATTGCAAACGCTTTATTTGGAGTAATTATTTTTGAAGGAATAATAAAAAATTTTGGTATGATTTTTTAACATTTCAAGGATTTTAATTCTTAACCATCGTGAGGGCACTCGTGTTTCAAAGGCCACTACCCATAGCAGAATATTTCAATTATGTTGTAATATTTTCGAAGCCACAGATAATCTGCTAATTTGTATTGCCATCTGGATCAAGTATTTTGTTTCTCTGGTATAAAAGTCTAGTTTTTCTGAGCTCAATTATACCTCCAGATATTTTTTAACACAGTTGCCCATTGTTGTAATTTCGTAGTAGTAGCAAGTTTTCTCCTAGTGTTCCTGTTTGTGTATGTTTTTGTCATGTCCTCAAGTATTTTTGCTACCAAACGGCTGTGTTGCTGGATGTACAAAGGGTACACGTTCCATCAGATTGGTAACACCAAGTGTGTGGGTATTCCTATTTTACAGTCTGGACGGGGCCGGGCAAAAGTAACTTGTCAAACTGCCTGCCTTCGAGCATCACTACCAAGGAGTTAAAAGGGCAATAAATCTGATTTTCAACCAATTTAGTACTCAGTTTGGACGATCGTGACTGCGCAGCTAGGGTTGGCACTCCACCCAGAAAATTTGTTGCTCGTACTACCGCTGTCTGAACGTCGCCCTCATATTCACAGAGGCATACAGAACCCCTTTCTCTCTCAGTCTATAACTATGCATTATGTTTTAGTGTCGCACATCGGCCCATGCATTGCTGTGTACTGCAGTGTGTACGAGTCAGTCATTACGTTATACGTAGTCACATTACAACAATTATTGTAAAATCACAAAGTATCCACCAATTTACATTTTGCTCATAGCTACATGCAAAAGATATTGTAAGAATATATATAATAAAATAAGAAACTTGTTGACTTATTACAATACGTTAATATTGTTTTAATTTTTACCTGTCTCGTCATTGCTTCTCTTGGACTGAGTTTGCAGGGGCGGCTCAGAACTTGAGCTGGAAGCAAAGCAAAGAGGTTAAACTCCCTGAGCTTTTAGCTGCCTCTGCTCATTTTCTCTTCTTTTCTTGCCTTTTTGGGCACCACTAGAGTATGTTGGTTTAATTTTTATTTAAATAACAATCACCAAACTAACTTTGCAACGTCAGTATGAGACAGTCAATGAAAATAGAAATGCTAAAAGGTAAACACGTAACGCGGTAGCTAACAAAAACAAACAGATGGAATGCTGGACATCACAACATGGTCACGTGCAGTGCGCTACCCTCAGGCCAGATTAACTCTTGTCCCATCCGACCGCCACGCCACCAACAAACTGTCCACTCAGTAGTTTGTTGACATAAGTACGTTTAATTTGCTAACATTTTGCTTTAAGACTATAATAAGTTTTCAAATTATCAATTTATTTTCAATTACTAATTGAGTTTAATTCAAAACTTGTATAGTTTGATTTTGTAAAAAAAATGTTTTCCTCGTTTGGGGACCCCTTATAATCAGGGGCCTGGGGGCACTGCCCCAGCGGTAGTTACAACCCTAATTCTGTCCAAACCTAATTTTTAGAAATTTTGAAGATTTTTTTAAAATAACTTGTAGTTGAAACACAATTATGAAATTTTGTGTCTATTACCACTTGTTAGAAAAGTATTTCAACAAAATTTCAGATTTTTAACTTTTGTACCTTTTCAGATATATTAAGTTGAAAATTGGTAATCTCAAAAGATTAAGGACAGATATATATGGCTTAAAAATGATACAAAATGTAGTGAGTAATGGTGTCTTTCTAAAAAAAAAAATATTCAAGGTGTCTCTTTATTGCTTGCATAAAAAATGTACTTCTAAAATTGTTTATTNGTCTTTCTAAAAAAAAAAATATTCAAGGTGTCTCTTTATTGCTTGCATAAAAAATGTACTTCTAAAATTGTTTATTTGCACAATTTCAAACAGAATTTTGAATTCAAATGTTAAGACTATTTCCTTAAGACCTAGTTAAATTTTGTTCGTANTTGCACAATTTCAAACAGAATTTTGAATTCAAATGTTAAGACTATTTCCTTAAGACCTAGTTAAATTTTGTTCGTAACATAAATTACAGATGGTTTTTGTTTCAAGTTAAGAGTTATTTAAATTTCAATTAGTTATAGAAAACACTAAAAACAGTCAATCGGCTGAAACAAAATGGCTACCAAAATAAATTTAAGAAAATACGTTTTGAGCTTCTAGATACATCTTTGAACCAATAACACATAATTAAAGAAGAAATAAAATATGTCAGCAACACCCATTGGTTGATGTGAAATGGATTGACCCTATACCAAATATCCGCACAACCATACAAAATATTTCTTTTTATTTTACAAGAAATATCAAGCTTCTGTAAATCTGTGCATAATAAAAATGAAAAGGGACTGTCTAAATGGACAGAATTTATTTGTATAAAAAGGAAGAAATAATGGAGAATGAAAATCAAAGCTTTCAGATGATTTCCTTTTTTGGAAATGAAAGTTCAGAAAAAAGTCACAAAAGAACAAGATGATTAAAGAATATACCGGAGAGATGTGGTTTAAAATTTTAATGCAAAGGCAAGTAAAGCGCTAGATAATAAAACCCACTCCACTCTTAAGGTAATTGTAACGACTGTATAAATACATAGTTTGAAGATACAGCACCATAAAAAATAATTATGTTTAAAGAACAGCTAATTACATTCTTAAAAATAATTTATAACAGAAGGACGTGAAAACACAAATTAAAAATAAGCCTGATTAACAACTAAAATTAATTTTACAAGCACGATTACCACTTAAGTAAGTTCAAGTTGGTCTGAAATATTTCTGAAGAAACCAATTTTAATTATGACAAAATCAATTCACCGAACATTTGAAGTAGGAGTGCAAATTTTCACAGTAAGCAACTTGTAATATGAGGAGTATTCAAAAGAAAACCATTGGAGATGTGTAGTTGCTGGATGAGCATGAAAGGGAAGACAAAACACAAGCAAAAAGATACAGAAACATTTAGTTTGAGCATACAATGTTTCTCTGAAGTCTCCTGTGGCATTCAGCTCATTGTAGTACAAAGAAACAGACCCTTAGTTCAACACACAAAGTTAGCTGCAGACTTTTCATGTAATGATAAAAATATAAGTCAGCAGCTAAGACAATTTCCACCTAAACCACTGAGTGACAGACAGAAAAAACACCTAAATAAAAAACATGAACTCTGTAGGCAGATTTCGCAGTGCTGCAATCTTTACTGGTAAAACACACAGCAATGTTTCACTTATAAATTTTTTTTTCAAAGTTACTCACTTAAGTTTATTTTGTCACTTAAGGATTTCAAACTATATGTAGTTAAGAATGCATATAGATTTTTTTTAAGTTAAATTCAAAACTTGCAGGTTGCCGGAAGTAGAGAAACCCCAAAAATTACGTTTCACTTAAATAGGACACACATTTAATATTGAATTATACTCTACGCAAGTAACAACAAAACTATATACACACACTTACGAATCAGATGACGCACCAATACAAATATTGCAACCGCGAATGTTCAATTCCTGAAGGTCAGGGGAAGAATTCACAAAGTCCCGTAACAAAGACCCATGATTTGTTTCTGCAACACAACGTTTTTTTGGCTTGAATGGTTGTCGAAGATTACTGACTGTCAAAATGTTTCTTTCGGTGCTTGATGAAGCTGAAAACATAACGTAAATATTGGTGACACAAAAAAGAATACCCAAAAGAGAGTCAATCATTTTACATATGTTCCCATTGCTTCCATTACCAAGATGCAAACCAGACGGTTGCACAATCTCATGATTGAAACACATACCAGTACAGCATGTTAATTTACTATCACTAACTATGAGAATACAAGAAGCTGTCTTTTCACATCCAAATTTCACCATCACGTCTTGATTTTCAATGCCATACTTTTAAAGAATAAATATTTATTAATTCAATATTACTAAGTCATGAAACAGCTGTATTAGTGCAGTGCTATGTTAAGTGCACACTGTGAGTTGAAACACACACTACTTATTGGGTTGGAGCATAGTATTGTAGCATATGCAGATTTTCAAGGAGGTACATTGCAACACCTAACATAAATTTCTCGGTTACCATTTTCAGATTTTGGACAAAAATCAATCACTGCTTCTGAATAGCAGATAGAACAGAATCTTTGAGGTCTAGGAATGAGAAAATTGCACACAGCCACTGTAGTTATAAATCATTAATAAAATACTATTTATCATTTGGAACGTAAGATGAACTACGATTATTGACACTGAAGACCTCGGCTATTAAGCACAACCCAAATCTCTGACTCACTCAGATTTCCCAACACAAATTTTGTTTACCAAATACTTTCATGCTAGCAGGAAATAAATACAATAATACAGCAAAAATCCCAATACCTCTTGTCTCGCATACAAAACAAGATAATAAATTTGATTAAAAACAGGAAAAAACTGTCAGAGTACATTACATAATGTGCCAAACAAAATAATAATTTAGAATATATAACTGTCAAGATAAATTCATCATAACAGAAGATGCCACATTTAAAAGTTAATTCATTGTAAATCAATCTAAGAGATTACCTCTGAAAAAATGTTATGAACTGTATTCATATACTGTAAGTGGGCGAGTTCCTTGACCACTGTGGTTGTAAAAAGTTGTGAAAACTTTATTTGGTAACACAGATTGCAACAACAGTACATAACAAAAGTGTTAATTCATACAAAAACAGTCAACGAATTCTTCACAGTTTTCAACTTCACCTAATAAGCACAGAAATGTACATGCCAGGAGATCATGTTGCAACCCAGCATAAACTTATTTTGTTTCCATATCTATTTTTCATGCATCATCACGGATTAGTATTTTTTGGTAATATGTATTTACTAAGAAATTACTGCATTATAAATGGCAGTCATGGAAGAAAGATTAAGTATCATCATGTTTGGTTGATAAACACCATGTGCTTTCTGTGTTCCTTACTATAAAATTTGTGCCTATTACATCATTTCTTTGAGTTTTNTGGTTGATAAACACCATGTGCTTTCTGTGTTCCTTACTATAAAATTTGTGCCTATTACATCATTTCTTTGAGTTTTGATGAACCAATGTGTGGAAAAAATTAATGTAGCATGGATGTGCTTTATTTTTTGAAGCAAATGGAAAATGCCAAACATTTAAGAGAAATGTTCAGTCCAAATAATTTGCAAGATAAGCTTGGGAAGGAAAAGAAGGGCAGAAAAAAGTGAGACACAACAAATAACTCATTTCTGTTAAACTTGGTTAAGTCTGCTAACAGAGAATTTTAACTCTTGAATTTAGCCTCAACCTGATTTTATTATGTGGAGTTGATATAAAAATGTAATTTAATAAATTTTGTGACAATTTTTGTTTACCGTAATAATACCAATCCAAAACCTCTACTGTAAAAAGATGATTATATTTCAGGTAAAACTGCTATTAAGTTCAGCATTTACTCAAATTGCTAAACTGACAAAACTGACCAATAAAATAATTTCAAGTGACATAGTTGATTTCTCTCAAAAGTATTTCATATTTTGAATTTCTGTAATTTTTTTGTCGTGAAACTGTACTATTTACTTGAATAATTATTTTTACTTGCTACAGCCATGCCATTCATAGTATGTATCATAATAAATTGAAATGATCATTTTCCAATTTTTTAAATAAGGCATACTTGGGAAAGTTAACAAAATAATCTGATTAAAGTTAAAGTCAGAGAAAATGACCTGATTAAAGTTAGAAGTCAGAGAGTCACAAAATTTTTTACAGGTAAACTGAAGTTTCAAAAAGGTTTTTCGTCAATGTTTATTTAATTATTTATGTTTGGTGCACATAAAATACATTTCAAAGTCAAATTACATGTGTTCCCTTTATTTTGGCCTGTTCAAAAAATGATGCAATGCCAGGCCACAGTGACATGATATTTTTAATTAAAACTATGAATGCACAATCTACAAAACCCATTTTAAATAAAACTTCTAACATAAACTCTCATAACACAACTTAGCACAAACCAGAACAGTACAGTATCTACAAAAACAATCTAACTGCACATACCGCACAAGGACCATCAACTGTGCTATTTGCATAGCGAGAAGTTGTATCGATAGATCGCAACATTGGCGCCTAGCCTAGCACACAGTCACATGAGACTAACGATGATCTGCGACTCATTACATAGTTAACAGATGGCGTCAGTGTATCAATCTGTATATTGTGGCGTCTAACTCGTCGGTCGTAAAATATGTTGAGTGTTAATAACATTTGCATATCTTTTGTTGTCATCTTTGGCCTTCAGGCAATAGTTAACTAACGTTAGTTTTAATCGTTAACCACACATTGTAAGGATTAAAAGTTAAAAGTTAATCAGTTTTAAAATTAACTAATAAGTTATAAATTATCCATATTTTTAAAGATTAACTTTAATAGTTAAATTTTTTAATTATTAACCCCAAGTACAAAATAAGGTATATAAGTTTTTAAAAAAATTCAGTGAAAGTTCGCAATAAAATGATTTAAATAGGATGTAAATACTATATGAAATTAGGCATAGAAGTTACTTGTTCAACAGATAGAATCATTTGCAGGATGTGAAGTATGGGTTTTTTTAAATGTAATTTTGTAACAAAACATATCGCATGCACGCATGCACCGTGACTTGAAAAATAACCTCAGAAAACAAGGTAAATTTCTGTGGTAGCCGATTGGACGGATGTGTTTTTACAGAAACAGGACCTAGGGCGACGCACTGTATCTTTACCTGTAATAAACAGCTGAGCTATCTAGAGGAAAACCCAGCCATCTAGTGACAAGCATAGCAAGCGGCGGCTGTCTAGCGAATCATGCTGCAACTACATGCTGGCGAAACAGCGCAGCCATCTTTCACGTTATCACATAATTTAAGGATATTTATGACTTCTTGAAAATAGTTTACGGATCTGTGAATGGTATAGCTCAAAAATTTGAATTACAGTTGTAATATTATTTTAAAAATGCAATTAGTGAAACCATAAAATAAACAGCCATCACTGTGGGTGTGATAAAATTTCAAACAATTGTGTGCGCATCAGCAGTGCCGTATTTGTTGAACAACACGATTAAAACACAACGCTTCATTTACAGCGAGAGAAAAANTCTGTTAAACTTGGTTAAGTCTGCTAACAGAGAATTTTAACTCTTGAATTTAGCCTCAACCTGATTTTATTATGTGGAGTTGATATAAAAATGTAATTTAATAAATTTTGTGACAATTTTTGTTTACCGTAATAATACCAATCCAAAACCTCTACTGTAAAAAGATGATTATATTTCAGGTAAAACTGCTATTAAGTTCAGCATTTACTCAAATTGCTAAACTGACAAAACTGACCAATAAAATAATTTCAAGTGACATAGTTGATTTCTCTCAAAAGTATTTCATATTTTGAATTTCTGTAATTTTTTTGTCGTGAAACTGTACTATTTACTTGAATAATTATTTTTACTTGCTACAGCCNTATTTTGAATTTCTGTAATTTTTTTGTCGTGAAACTGTACTATTTACTTGAATAATTATTTTTACTTGCTACAGCCATGCCATTCATAGTATGTATCATAATAAATTGAAATGATCATTTTCCAATTTTTAAAATAAGGCATACTTGGGAAAGTTAACAAAATAATCTGATTAAAGTTAAAGTCAGAGAAAATGACCTGATTAAAGNTAAATAAGGCATACTTGGGAAAGTTAACAAAATAATCTGATTAAAGTTAAAGTCAGAGAAAATGACCTGATTAAAGTTAGAAGTCAGAGAGTCACAAAATTTTTTACAGGTAAACTGAAGTTTCAAAAAGGTTTTTCGTCAATGTTTATTTAATTATTTATGTTTGGTGCACATAAAATACATTTCAAAGTCAAATTACATGTGTTCCCTTTATTTTGGCCTGTTCAAAAAATGATGCAATGCCAGGCCACAGTGACATGATATTTTTAATTAAAACTATGAATGCACAATCTACAAAACCCATTTTAAATAAAACTTCTAACATAAACTCTCATAACACAACTTAGCACAAANTATGAATGCACAATCTACAAAACCCATTTTAAATAAAACTTCTAACATAAACTCTCATAACACAACTTAGCACAAAACCAGAACAGTACAGTATCTACAAAAACAATCTAACTGCACATACCGCACAAGGACCATCAACTGTGCTATTTGCATAGCGAGAAGTTGTATCGATAGATCGCAACATTGGCGCCTAGCCTACCACACAGTCACATGTGACTAACGATGGTCTGCGACTCATTACATAGTTAACAGATGGCGTCAGTGTATCAATCTGTATATTGTGGCGTGTAACTCGTCGGTCGTAAAATATGTTGAGTGTTAATAACATTTGCATATCTTTTGTTGTCATCTTTGATCTTTGGCCTTCAGGCAATAGTTAACTAACGTTAGTTTTAATCGTTAACCACACATTGCAAGGATTAAAAGTTAAAAGTTAATCAGTTTTAAAATTAACTAATAAGTTATAAATTATCCATATTTTTAAAGATTAACTTTAATAGTTAAATTTTTTAATTATTAACCCCAAGTACAAAATAAGGTATATAAGTTTTTAAAAAAATTCAGTGAAAGTTCGCAATAAAATGATTTAAATAGGATGTAAATACTATATGAAATTAGGCATAGAAGTTACTTGTTCAACAGATAGAATCATTTGCAGGATGTGAAGTATGGGTTTTTTTTAATGTAATTTTGTAACAAAACATATCGCATGCACGCATGCACCGTAACTTGAAAAATAACCTCAGAAAACAAGGTAAATTTCTGTGGTAGCCGATTGGACGGATGTGTTTTTACAGAAACAGGACCTAGGGCGACGCACTGTATCTTTACCTGTAATAAACATCAGAGCTATCTAGAGGAAAACCCAGCCATCTAGTGACAAGCATAGCAAGCGGCGGCTGTCTAGCGAATCATGCTGAAACTACATGCTGGCGAAACAGCGCAGCCATCTTTCACGTTATCACATAATTTAAGGATATTTATGACTTATTGAAAATAGTTTACGGATCTGTGAATGGTATAGCTCAAAAATTTGAATTACAGTTGTAATATTATTTTAAAAATGCAATTAGTGAAACCATAAAATAAACAGCCATCACTGTGGGTGTGATAAAATTTCAAACAATTCTGTGCGCATCAGCAGTGCCGTATTTGTTGAACAACACGATTAAAACACAACGCTTCATTTACAGCGAGAGAAAAACACGTACATTATTTTGTTTCTTTAAAAAAAAAAAAAAAAAGTGATTATTTTTGCAGATTATATAGGAAATACAGCAGCTGGGAAGCCATTTGAAATCAAATAATTGAACTTTGGTCGCTGGAGAGAAGCACGCAATGCAGTTTATTTGCTTACAAAAGCACAATATTCTCTTATGGCAGAGTGAAATATATTTGTTTTGATGGTAAACTATTTCTATTAAAGGCAAAATTAAACTTCCTACTAAAGCGGTAATTCAACCTGTGACCTCATATGTATACAGTAAAACAGCCATTAACAAAATATTCTATTTAACAAAAAACCCTGCGCAACAAAATTGAGATTTGGTGCCGCCAAACATCCAAAAGGACAATGCAGTTTTAACTGCCACGTATCTAAATTTATTTGGTTCAGAGCTGTAAAATTATCTTTACAACGAACAGCTACTATCAAAACACACATCTGCATGCCACTCCATCCGCGGGCTATAAATACGCGTGTTACCTAAAAGCACCATCAAAAAATGGTAAATAAACTTGGCACAAGCTTCAGGACACATATGATGTGCACAAAATGGCAGGCTAACTTGATGTTAAGAGTCGCCCAAATCTCCTCGCTCACTCATTTGTATCTGCGACTTGAGCGCTAGTAGCGGCAGATTCCCGTGGCATGGCTTGGGCATGAGCACGACCATGTAACTCATGCTTCTATGGCCAACGGTACGCATACACACCTGTACATAATATGTGATATGGGACCACATTGTTTATTTTGTTTGCTACTGCATTATCAATGTGTTTAGTTGCATTTCGTTACTATCTTTCTGAAGTTTGATATCTACACACATGGTTATTGTGTTGACATCCTGGCGTCCAAGTTATAAACCATAATTTCAAATNTCTCCTCGCTCACTCATTTGTATCTGCGACTTGAGCGCTAGTAGCGGCAGATTCCCGTGGCATGGCTTGGGCATGATCATGACCATGTAACCCATGCTTCTATGGCCAACGGTACGCATACACACCTGTACATAATCTGTGATATGGGACCACATTGTTTATTTTGTTTGCTACCCCATTACCGATGTGTTTAGTTGAATTTCATTACTATCTTACTGAAGTTTGATATCTACACACATGGTTATTGTGTTGACATCCTGGCGTCCAAGTTATAAACCATAATTTCAAATTGCAAGCAGATTGTAATAAACAGTGCCTCGGTTGCGACAAATCGTAACGTGTTAAAGTACGTTAAAATTAAGAATTTGACTTTTTTCAAAAAATAACCTGAATAAAATATGTATGGTTTCAAGAGCAGTAGGCTTAACTACATATTTATCACTTTAAGTATTGTAAATAACTGAATAACTTATAATGGACCTATTTCTACCTAGCAGACGTCCCTAATCATAGCAGTAAAAAAATGAGGTCTATTTATAAATACTTTATGTATTACAATGTGCTGTGTACATGTTCATGTGTATATATCCTTCATTATCTGTAAAATAAACAGTTAGTTTTGTCGTTCATGTGAAGGCTTGAAATCACCGATATAAAACCACTATTTAACAAAACCCTTTACAACAAACATAACCGATTTTGGTTCCTTGAGATTTTCCCCAAAACTAGATGCGAATTAAAATTGATAGCGAATTACAACTGATAGCGTCTTAGAATCAAGTAAATACAGTACAGAGGAACCGCATTATAACGATAGTCAACAATGACAAAATAAATTATTGCTATAGCGAGTTATCGTTATAACAAAATTTACTGTACCCATAATTTTTTTGATATCGTATTTTCCCTTGTACATGTGTTTAACGAATGCCGTACACTACACCTATGCAGCGACAAGTTAATAAAAAAAATAGAGACTTCTGACAGTGGCATTATGTAACGACCAGCAGGCGCGACCATGCTTCCTCCTCCATTCTTCCTCCCCTCCTAGTTTGTGGAAGAGGCGTGAAGGAGTTAGTTGCCTACCAATTAGCGCACTACTTCTCTTTCTCTCGCTCTCTCTCAATCACACAAAGCCTGGAAATCACTGAACTTCCCTCTCTACTTCCTTCTGCCCCCTTCCCTTTCTACTCTTGTCTCTCACCCCTCTTTGCAATTCTCTTTCTCCTCCTGTCTCGTGCCTCTACCCCTTCTCCTCCTCTCTCGCCGCTCTATCCGCTTCCCTTTCTACTCTTGTCTCTCACCCCTCTTCGCAATTCTCTTTCTCCTCCTGTCTCGTGCCTCTACCCCTTCTCCTCCTCTCTCGCCGCTCTATCCGCTTCCCTTTCTACTCTTGTCTCTCACCCCTCTTCGCAATTCTCTTTCTCCTCCTGTCTCGTGCCTCTACCCCTTCTCCTCCTCTCTCGCCGCTCTATCCGCTTCCCTTTCTACTCTTGTCTCTCACCCCTCTTCGCAATTCTCTTTCTCCTCCTGTCTCGTGCCTCTACCCCTTCTCCTCCTCTCTCGCCGCTCTATCCGCTTCCCTTTCTACTCTTGTCTCTCACCCCTCTTCGCAATTCTCTTTCTCCTCCTGTCTCGTGCCTCTACCCCTTCTCCTCCTCTCTCGCCGCTCTATCCGCTTCCCTTTCTACTCTTGTCTCTCACCCCTCTTCGCAATTCTCTTTCTCCTCCTGTCTCGTGCCTCTACCCCTTCTCCTCCTCTCTCGCCGCTCTATCCGCTTCCCCTTCTCCATCTGTGTCTCGCCCCTCTGCCTGCTTCCTTTCTGCTCCTGTCCCTCACCATTCCTTTCTTAGCTCTCCCCACCACACTTCTCTCTCTCTCTCTCTCTCTCTCATGCTCACAAAGCAAACAGCAGATCAATAATACACTTCCTCCAGTGCAATATGTAGACACTGTAAATTTTTGTAACGGGAAGGGCTGGCACCGCGAACAGATGCTACTTTCCCGTTCTGTTCCAACCCACGGACAACACAAGTATCTGTACAAACGTAAACAAATGTAGCTTTATGGTAGGTTAGAAAAATATTTGGACAATCAGGAATAAAATTTTGAAGGAAATGATAAATGTCAACATTGAAAACAGACATTTACAACACATGAAAAACTTATGATTTTAACTTGTTTTACTATAGAAAAGTGGGAATTACTGGCATACGTTTACAATCTGTTTACTTACTTAGGCACAAGATTTACATTACCTTTATTTTCCCACTACATTTAGAATGCAGAGTTCACTGTTTTGTACACTTGTGATAACATCTCATAGATTGCACTTCACAATTGCACACACGCTGCAACAGTATAATTCACACAACATTATGTAGGCTACTATAGCTGGTTGCCATTCCGAATTTGTTTCAATTATTGTTATGACCACACAATATACTAGGTATGGTTCTGTTTATTTTATTGGTGGTGTGGGGAAATCTACTTTAATGTCTTTGTGAGACTTGATTGTTTTGCAGNTTATGGTTCTGTTTATTTTATTGGTGGTGTGGGGAAATCTACTTTAATGTCTTTGTGAGACTTGATTGTTTTGCAGTTCTTCTCATGAGAGTGTTTTGATGATGCTGTGGAAAATTTCGTTTGTACAGAAATAAAATCAATTTTAACTTCATCAAAACAACTAAATGCGATAAATATGTCACTGTTCATACCGATGCAAGAAACATTCAACACACAAATATTTTTGCAAGTTTTATATAATGAAATACACTAAAAGGGTGTTTATTTGGGCCACGTACATTTGAAAACCTAGCATATGATTTTGAACTTTGTTACAATGTCAAGTGTTTTTCTTTTATTAGCACACTCCATAATTTAAACAGAATGAAGGTTTACAAAAACCATAACACATACAGCTACGCTCACGATTTAAATCAGCTCAACATAAGATGCAAAAAAAACGTNCGCAATTCTCTTTCTCCTCCTGTCTCGTGCCTCTACCCCTTCTCCTCCTCTCTCGCCGCTCTATCCGCTTCCCCTTCTCCATCTGTGTCTCGCCCCTCTGCCTGCTTCCTTTCTGCTCCTGTCCCTCACCATTCCTTTCTTAGCTCTCCCCACCACACTTCTCTCTCTCTCTCTCTCTCTCTCATGCTCACAAAGCAAACAGCAGATCAATAATACACTTCCTCCAGTGCAATATGTAGACACTGTAAATTTTTGTAACGGGAAGGGCTGGCACCGCGAACAGATGCTACTTTCCCGTTCTGTTCCAACCCACGGACAACACAAGTATCTGTACAAACGTAAACAAATGTAGCTTTATGGCAGGTTAGAAAAATATTTGGACAATCAGGAATAAAATTTTGAAGGAAATGATAAATGTCAACATTGAAAACAGACATTTACAACACATGAAAAACTTATGATTTTAACTTGTTTTACTATAGAAAAGTGGGAATTACCGGCATATGTTTACAATCTGTTTACTTACTTAGGCACAAGATTTACATTACCTTTATTTTCCCACTACATTTAGAATGCAGAGTTCACTGTTTTGTACACTTGTGATAACATCTCATAGATTGCACTTCACAATTGCACACACGCTGCAACAGTATAATTCACACAACAGTATGTAGGCTACTATAGCTGGTTGCCATTCCGAATTTGTTTTAATTATTGTTATGACCACACAATATACTAGTTATGGTTCTGTTTATTTTATTGGTGGTGTGGGGAAATCTACTTTAATGTCTTTGTGAGACTTGATTGTTTTGCAGTTCTTCTCATGAGAGTGTTTTGATGATGCTGTGGAAAATTTCGTTTGTACAGAAATAAAATCAATTTTAACTTCATCAAAACAACTAAATGCGATAAATATGTCACTGTTCATACCGATGCAAGAAACATTCAACACACAAATATTTTTGCAAGTTTTATATAATGAAATACACTAAAAGGGTGTTTATTTGGGCCACGTACATTTGAAAACCTAGCATATGATTTTGAACTTTGTTACAATGTCAAGTGTTTTTCTTTTATTAGCACACTCCATAATTTAAACAGAATGAAGGTTTACAAAAACCATAACACATACAGCTACGCTCACGATTTAAATCAGCTCAACATAAGATGCAAAAAAAACGTTTGTACTATCATAAACAATGTAGCATTGTCNTGTGTACTATCATAAACAATGTAGCATTGTCTAGCAACTGTTATCCCTTGCTTCTCCATCTCATCACGCGACACAAACTAACAAAGGCTGGCTCGGGCGTGGCACATGGGTGGACCTCACTTGCAATTCAACGTGTTTAAACATTTTAAAAATAGGAGTTTACAAATGTTTGTATCGCTACAGTGAAAGGCNCTCACTTGCAATTCAACGTGTTTAAACATTTTAAAAATAGGAGTTTACAAATGTTTGTATCGCTACAGTGAAAGGCTACATTAACAGACTTGAGTTATAAATAAAATTAATCAAGGAGTCGAAGTGGCAATAATTCTGATTTTCAATAAGCACACTAATTCAGAACTTAATTTGGAAGATTGTGACTGCACAGTTAGGGTTTGCACTCTACCCAAAAAATTTGTTACACATACTACAGCTGTCGCAAGGTCAACCTCATACACACAAGGTGTACCGAACCCCTTTCTCCCTCAGTTTATAATTATTTTGCATTATGTTTAGTATATCCCATTGTTGTATACTTTTGTGTTCAGAGTATGTTTGTGTCATATCGTCATTACATTTAATTACATTATACACATCACATGTTACAGACTATTGAGTTAAACCAATTTTTTTTTTTCAAAATTAAGATTATCTGGTATTATGTGGTTAGATGACTTGGAGAAAGACTGTTGCTGAATAAATGGCTGCTCTACTACCAACAATCATGATGATCATTGACGTGTGATGCTTATTTCACATAGATATAAACACGACTTCGCCTCGTCTGTACGTATCATCACGTTACCCCAGGCGGGGTTTGAACCCGGAAACGACTCGCTACAAGAGCCTACAAGTACGCCCCTAGTTATGGGGGCATCTAAAGACACGTCAGTCTAGGTCGTTTGCCTATATCTCAGACGTCAGACCACCCCTCACGTGTGATTAAGCCTAGCCAAGCAGCCAAATTAAGCGCCTTAGCTTGTGCAACCAAAGCAACCCAACATTAACGAGGCTCATAGTTCCGCCACAAGCGGAGGGATCGCTCTAGAGAGAAAAGCTCAGCCCAAAAGGAGGAGCTCACCACCCGCACCCCCACACGAGCCCGCGGACAGGTAGAATATATGCCGTGCACCGCTGAGGAACAGGAATTGTTCTCCAATTGTACTTCTGAGTTCATCTCCAGCAGCTCGCTCCTCCACCTCGTGTGCTGGGGCTCTCTGCTGACCCCCAACGTCTTCGCAACCTACCACAAGCTCTTCAAGACCTGCACCAGCAACCCCCGAAGAAATCTTTGAACCCCATGTACAGCATACCCTTCAGGTAACAGTATCCACACTACCCTTCTGGTAGTGTTAAACACCACTACCCTTCTGGTAGTGGCACTCGAAGCCCCTTCTGTACAACTGCATTGATATAGTTAGGGACAGTTGTTATTATGGCTACCTAGCAGCATCTGTTATTGTTCAGGGTAGACCCAGGTGCCCTTCACCTGGTTTATGTAGTTAACTTCCGCTCAGTTCCTGATTAGTTAGGAGGTAGTACCTCTCAAACCTTTGAGTGCTAATTCTAGGGTGCCTGTAATTTTATCCTCTGTAGAAGTCAGCCCATCAGGGTACAGCAGGAGACAGGGTTTATGACAAACCAATTACAGAACCTAGAGTAGGACTGAGGGCTGCCTAAACAGGGCGCACGTACGTCGTAAAACACACCCGGTCGACGGTCACCCGTACTGTGCACCTGGTGTGCAAACAGGTAGAGCCACAACCACTAGCAACACAATCCAACGGNCCGTACTGTGCACCTGGTGTGCAAACAGGTAGAGCCACAACCACTAGCAACACAATCCAACGGCTGTCAGTCAGCTGGTCCAGCTGATTCACTCCGTCCACCGTGCTGAACTGAAGCTGGAAGGAGTGATAGACTGATTCCGGAGGACTGCCCACCTGTGAACATACACCCAACGTCATTGTTGGACTTGTAGGGTAAACCAACCGCTACAACCACCGCGCTGAATTGTCGCCAGTCGGAATAATCAGGTACGACTGGTTAGCTCGGCCTCGGCTTGGTTCTACAACTAGCTAGAGAACATCGTTGCCTGCTATCCTCTCGTAAGGCCGACATTTGTAACTACCTGTATGCCGTACACCCAAAGGAGTGGTACGAAGTGGCAGGAAAGGAAGGCAGCGGCGGCCTTCAAAGCCAACGGGAGCTGTAACACAGCCTCAACTACACTTTGCAGCATAACCCCCTGGGAATGACCTCAAGCCACCCGCCAGCTGGAGAGGCCTCACCTCTCAGTTCCCTCCCTCTTCTTATTTCAGCCCCTGATCAAGACTGCCGGCCGACCACACCCGATCGTCACTGACTTTCGTCGGGTACAGCCCAGTGTCACCAAACCAGCAGCCCCCCTCCCCCCCAATCCAAGGGCTCACAACAGCACCGCCAGCTGCAGCACCGCCATCACCTCAGGTCAATGCACTTGTTCCAGTTAACTCCAGCAACAGCAGCAGCAGCACCAGCGTCAGCAGCCACCGCGGGCCACCTCCAGCACAGGCATACCCAGTATGCAGGACCGCTAAGCCCACATTTGACTTTGTACCGAGCCGTCAAGCCACGCGCCCTGTATTATATACCGGCTGTTACAGTCGTTAAGGAAGTCAGCCAGTTGAATCAACTGTGTCTCTGACCAACATATCAAAACCTTGCCCGACCGTGACGTCGCCGTCAGCCACCCGACGTCACCTGTCGTCTTTATTTTCTTGCATTGAAACTGCAAAGGCTGATTGAAAAGCTTTTAACACTGCATCTATTTCTCTTTTAAACTATCAGACATGGCAACGCTGTATTGGATGTTGTGAAGTTTATACACAGGTGTGTCTGAACCTGCAGTGGCCTTCAATCTGGTTGCAGTGAGTAGAAGCACCTTGTATGTCTCGTCATCACGGGTTTGGAAGATACCTGTGTGAAAACATAGCAAAGGTGTGTGATCAAATTTTGTGTTAAACTTGGGAACACCAGAAATAAAACACTTGAGATGTTATCACAAGCATATAGTAGCGACACGCCGAGCTATGTTGCCATATTTCGAAGGTGGAACCACTTTAAAAATGGTAATACATTGACGCGTGACGCATAATGATAATATTGATATATACAATAAATACACGATTTTACCTAATCCTAACGTGTCATCACATCACCCCAGGCGGGGTTTGAACCATGAACGACTTGCTACCAGAGCCTACCCGCACACCTCTAGGCAATGGGCACCCAAGAACACGTCAGCCAAGATCATTTTTGCCTTTATATCAGACGCCACGCCACCCCCGACATGTGATAGAAGCCAGCCAAGCAGCCCGGCACTGCACCTGAACTCGCACAGCCGACGCAACCCCCCCGAAGAAGTCTTTATTCCCTTTAACACTCACCACCCTTCTGGTAGTGACACCCGAGTCCCTTCTGGACAACAGCATCAAGTTAGTTAGAGTCAGTTAGTATTATAGCTACCTAGCCGCATATGATCTTGTTTAGTTTAGACCCAGATCCCCTTCACCTGTATTCTTGTAGTCTACTTCCATTACAGTTTCTTGTTAGGAGTTAGTACGAGCCATCATGCCTATTCCTTACGGGAATAAACATGTTTTCTATCTAACCTATGAGTACTTATTTCTAGGGTGATTGTGACTTTTATCCCCTGTCGACGTCAGCCAACCAGAGAAAAGCAGGAGGCAGCGTCATTACAACCCATTTGCCGAAGTTAGAGTAGGACTGCGAGCTCACTTAACCAGATGCATGTACATCTCAAACAAACACATTAGACGGCCACCCATACTGTGGATCAGGTACTGCAAGGTACCTGGTGCACATGTACAGTAAAGCCACTATCACCAGGAACAGGAACTCAATCCACAAGGTGGCTAGTCAACCAGCCAGCCAGCTAATTCACTCCATCCACCATGTTGTACTGTTGCTAGATGGAGTAATAAGACTGGTTCTGAAGATCTGCCACCCTTTGGACCACACGCACGTTGCTGTTGCACAAGGTATATCTACCGCTCTAACCACCCTGCTATACTGTCGCCGGTTGGAGTAATCGGGTACAATTTTGGTTGGCTCGCCCACGGCTGGCTTTACGCCTACTCTTTCTTAGCGTAGCCGACTTGAGTACCTTCCTTTAAGCCATACACCCATAGGAGTGGTGCAAAGTGGTGAGCTAGGAAGGCAACTACTGCCTCCAAGACCAATTTGAGCTGTAACCCAGCGCCAACTGCCCTCTGCAGTCTAAACCCTGGGAACGAGTTCAAGCCGCCCGACAGAGGCGGCTTGAAGAGGAGAGGCCTCACCTCCCAGTCCCTCCACGCTCCCTATTTCAGCCACCCTACAAGACCGCCGTCGAACCACATCAAGTCGTCGCCAACTTCCGCCAGCGACTCCACATACCACTGGGTGTATCAAGCCCATGGTTCCAACCCAGCAGGACCAGCAGCCCTCCGTTGGCTCCCACCCGCACTGCCAGCCACAGCACCAACCTTCACCCAAGGACCGGGCACGAGTTCCAGCCGGCACCAGCAGCAACAGCGGCCGAGTAAGGAGCTACGCCCACTCCAGGTAAACCAGTGGCTGTGTGGAAACCAGTGTTATGGAGGACAGTTAAGCCCACACCAGACTTTGTGCCGTGCCGTCAAGCCATGCACCCCAGTTTATATACCGGCCGGGGTCCAGTTAGCAGCCAATAATGATCACCCGATGTCACGCGTCAACGTGCATGATCAACAAAAAGCATTCTGCAAGGTCAGTAACTGCAGTTGCAGATGTTAACATTGCCAAGGTTACAGAGCTGTTGGACAATGACCACAGCCTAACATTACACAAACTTTCAGCTTCACTTAATATCTCTTTCAAATGAACTAAACACATTTTGTCACAGATACTGAAAATACATTATGTGTATGCCATGTAGGTTCTCACGGATCTTGCAGCACAGCAGATGCAGTAACAATTTCAGGTATGCACGAAAGCTGTTAAAATCACTGAGATGTTTCTGGAAGTATTACCCTTGATAGTGACATCTGACAAATCATGGATTTATCATTACCAGCTATCAAAAGAATCAAATTCAGCACTGCCCAAAAAAAAATTCAGTTTGTCTCCCTTTGCAGAAAGTAATTTCTATTATTCTTTCAATATGCATGGAATCATCATACAGCAAAGGGATCCTTGTGGGCAGTGTGTATAATGCAAATGACTAGAAAATCTATTTCCATGGAGCTTAAAAACAATGGGAAGAAATTTAAAAAAAAAAACAGTGGTTTTCGCTCCAACACAATGCCAGACTGCTATGTTGCTGTCATAGTACTGGTAGCACTGACTGCAATTGGTAGCACTGGAACACATTCCGTATAGCCCAGAGTTAACACCATACAATTTCTTTGCATTCCCAACACCGAAAATACAACTGCATGGAGGTTTTTATCAGATAAAGTGAAAAATGCCACAGCCACTGTGCTCAATGAGATGTCAGAAAACTTATATTTCATGTCTTTGAATCACTCCAAAAACAATGTAAAAAATGTATTTAATATAAAGGATGAAAATAGAAAAAAAAAAATGTAGGATCTGTAGTAATTTGGCTGTGAATAAAAATAATTAGTCTTAAAACATTTCAATTAGCTCTTGTAATTGTGATCTTAATCTGATGAGTCAGGATAGAAAATGTTCCTTTGTTTGGAATGCAGGGATGAAAAACCATTTAGAAAATACCAACACCACGTATCGGCTTTCAAAGATCGCAATGTTAAGAGCCGTCCAAATCTCTCCCCTCCACACCCCACCAACCCACGTGCAGGCACCTGGGACCAAATCCATGACTTCCATACATGAGGCAGGATGCAACAGCATGAGCATGCTAAAGATATGTCCAATAAAAGCTAGGGATTGTCATCAACTTCAGAACAAAATACTTACGTTTCAAAATGCATGACGACACACACAGTTTGGTGAGATGAGGCCAGTGCTTTATATACGAGAAGTCTGGGCAGCGTAACTCAGGACTCTCCCGTACAGCACGCACCTCCTTCAATAGTGGCAACGACAGACCGTGACACAATTTCTGAAATCAAAGCACATGCTAGCTTATACAACTTGTTGATTCCTCTCAATAAACTTAAAACAGGATATTAGGGTGCTGTTACTGCAAAAAACTAACAATTACATGTATTGGTCAATTCATATACAGATGAT
>NQII01006262.1:67272-81441 GCA_002778355.1 Clitarchus hookeri | reverse complement strand
CCAAATATTTGAAGAAACACACAAGTTAAGGCTTCTTGAGAAGCAAGGATCAAATGCCAAATAGTATGCTACTTCAAAATGACTTCAGCTTTAGAGAAATGGAAGTATAGAAAATATAAATAGGCTTTACTGTATGTTGGAGAGTTACCTCTCTAGTGACAACATGCCATTTAAAACGTGTATAAATGTTACATGCTGCAAACTATGCATGCACAAGCATCATAGTGTATTTATATAAAACTAAAAGACTGAATATAGATTATTGTCACTGATACAGTGTGAACATTACAGAACTTCAGCTAAGTGCATGCGTACACTATGCTTGGAAAGAAAGTGTTCATATGAACACGTTCACATTATTTTGTTCCTTTTTATTTTGAAATCATTGTCCAACGTGTTCATTTTTGCAAACTTTATTCCTTTTTTTCTGTGAACTAGAACAATATTTCTGCAATCTTATATAAATTCACCAAGAAAAAAACACAAAAATTAGAAAATAAAATAAAAGTAATGTATTTTGCATAAAAACTCAGCAAGAATGCAGCCATGTTCATAATGTGCGAAAAAAATTCAATCCTGCTAGTTGGCAGCTGCAACTTGTTTACAGTTTGTGAGTTGCATAAGTTTGCAAGCATCCCACGTTTTATTCTGTGAAACTGAAGCATAGGTGTGAAGTTACATGTACATGATGTAAGCAAACAAAATTAAACTACTTTCTCCATGGACTGATTTTGAAAAAAAATTTGATTTGTTTCTCAAAAGGGAAACAAGATGTCGTGCAATGTACGCAGACTGTTGGCGAAGACATTAGGATCTGCACGTAGTTTTATACAAGATAGTAATGTACCTGTAAATTCATTTTTTCTCGTCAGTACGTAAACTGACGCATTCAAAAAATAATAAACCCATGGATAAAATGGATTATTATACATTCTAGTAAATAAAGTGACTGCAGAAATAGTAATTATCAGTTTCGAATTTGACTATGGGCACAATTTTGAGACACGTGAACTGAATTTTGTATAACTACGGTTGAGCTATATGTCAAGAAGGGTGAATGATTGATAAAAATTTGAGGTACAGTAGATTTCATGCAAGTACAAAGACATAAGTTGTCCTTGAAACTTAGTTCCCAGTTCAAGAAACCCATGAGCCAAAACAAATTGAATGCTCCATGTAACATCATCTCAGTTTTATGATTGTTAATGAAAAAAACATTTGTTCAAAATAAAATTTTGAGTTTAGACTACGTTTGAGTTTTATACTACACCATGTTAGATGAAAATTGGGTTCCATGATGCTGAATGCTAGAGTTCAACACTTGCCTGCGTAGTTACAATTTAATCAAAAATTGTATTTATGTAAAAATGTTAAATGTAGTTCTAGAGTGAGTGCAGTTATAATGAAGACATTATTTGTTATAATGACTAACCATGGCCTCAATGTTAGTACGGCTTGAAATTCGTTACAGCATTAAATATAACAAAAAATACAAAAAATTTATAAAGTAAGAGTTGAAAGTGTAAGGAATTTTAGAGTTCTTTTCTAGGAACATAAAAAGGAACTAGTTTCTTTATAAATAAACAAACTGAGTTTCCAATAACTTTTACTAACAATCTTTTAACAACTTGCATGAACATTTAATGAGAATCATTTTCCTCTTAGCAACATACACTGCCGGATAATAAAAATAGTGAACACAGAAGGATATACTGAATAGTGCTGAAACTTTATAGAGGTTGTAAAGTTCGGCCGCAGTTCTATTTGCGAGTATTTTGGTGCTGGTTATTAGCTGTTTGCTGTGTGTTTCTGGTTACTATGGTAGACTCCTTGTGCTTCTCCTGGTAGCTGTTTGTGGACTGTGTTGCCATTTTCTCTTTTTGCTGTGTTGGCCTCTGCTGTTGGCCTTCATAGCCAGTGTGGCCTGCACTTATTTTGCGAGTGTTTGGTGTTGGCCTCTGCTGTACTGCCGATGTTACGTTGCCACTGCTAGCTCAAAGGCAGAACACGAGACTCAGTAATGGACGCCAATTAATTAAGACATAAGTTCAAATTCCAGATTATTTTGTTGTATACTTTATTTATCATTGAAGTTTCACAGTTCACATACGAAGTTCCAGTATGCAGAGTACGAACGTTCACATATCACCATACAAGTGCAGAAACAGCGCCACAGTCGTTTACAAATTAATCCTTGTTATAAAAACCAGCCTGAAGAAATAATAACTGCTGCTACCTCCCACACCGGCGGATACATAAAATAAAGTCTAGTTGTCCATGTGAGGGTTCTTGTCACGCCCGACGTGGCCTAGGCGAGCATTGTACCACTGCCCTGAAGGGCGACTGACTTGACGTGACGTTTGACCTGAAGTGACTTCCTCTAACTACCCTCGCCACCGACTGACATGAAGTGAGGCTGATCTCCAGGGCGACAGACACATGCATCTTTTGTGCTGCCTATCACCCCCCTCTCCTGAGATAAGGGCCTGACGAGCCATGCATGCTCTCAACACGTTATCGACACTGCTCCGCACGTTATCGAAACTAAGACTGCGCCGTCAACATAAACGAACTTCTCGTACAACAAAACTTGTTGACGCATTCTGAAAGTATCTAAATAATGCTGAAGCTTAACAAAAACTGAAAACTACGATGTTTGAAACGAAACGACAACCGGACTCTTGATAACCGTAAAACGGCAAACGTCTGCCCGATATCCTACAATAGCACACGTCTGCCGGATAAACAAACTATCACGGGAAACGAGCCACCACTGCTTTAATTTTGAAACCGATAAAATTATTACGAAGTTTTTCAAAGCTAAAGAAAAACGAACAAAATTGAAACATGTGTCCCAAAAATTAAGACTACTACGTCATTACAAGGTAATGATAGCCATTAGTAATACACATGATCACAAAAACAGAGCAGCAGGACAATTACATGTCGACCTGTCGCAGGCCATCCGGTCGTCTTCAATAGTGCATCACACTCCTTCGCACTGCGATACATGTTGCGACACGATCTGGCAAGGAGTCCAGTAGAAGCCGGATGTTGTCCTGAGGCAGATGGGCCCACAATTGTTGGGTGGTGTGTTCCAAATACCAGATACTGTGGCAAGGTGGCAGCTGGTGTTTCAACTGGTCTCACACATGCTTGATTGGGGACTGCCAGGGGAGCAGGCAGGCTATGGCAGTGTTTGGACATGACGGTGGCAGTCCTGGGCAACCCGTGCCGTGTGCGGTGGAGTGTGACCATGCTGGTATACAGCACATGGAATCTTGGCCAGAAATGGGAGCAGATGGGGGCGTAGAATTTCATCCACACACAGCTGGACCGTCAATGTTTCACATAACATTATGAGAGTGGATTACCTATCATAGACCTCCAGACCATAATGCCTGCAGTGGGAAAATTGTGCCACTCGATAGAGAGGTTGCGATTGTGGCAATCACGTGGAGCCCTCCACACCTGGACACGATGTTCGTAAGTCCCCATAACAAAGCAAAACTCATCACTAAGCATAGCGCATCGCCGGTCTGGGGAATTCCACATTACTCTGGCCTGACCCCAAGCGTAATGGGCACTGGGCTCACAGATTCGCCTATTTGTGGGCACACAGGAGCCCCAACACTGGTCAGAATAGTGGACCAGGTCGCCATGGTCTCCCTCCGCACATGGGGCACGACCCGCCAATCCTATCGACTGGTGGTCGAGCTCATCTGTCCTGAGCCAGTACTCCGTGTGTGGCGGCTTGAAGTATCAACTGCTCCCAACAGCATCGGACAGTATGGTCCAAACAATCCACGTAATTGTCTATACGATACAAACCTCCTGTGGTATTCAGCCCGATTACGAGTCCTCTCTCAAAGTCTGTCAAATACATAAAGCAATGCCTTTGGCATCTTCCCGGCATTCTTCTTCACTCTGTGGCTGTCACATGGTTTCTTCGTGGTGCACTATATTAATTGTCTGGCAGTGTATTTTAGTGACTGAATCTTTCAAGTAGCAATATTCATAACAATAACTTAAAAATGTTAAATTATGACACACACTATGTCCATAAATTCCCACTATCATTTCAAAAAATCATTAAATTAGGAACTATTGAAGATAGATAATTGAGGTTTGTTTTAAAATCTTCTGTTTCTTTGTGTTATGTTGCAGAATTAATAATCATGATTACATTCCAGGAGATGGCCTAATATGTCATCTGGTATGCTGAATATCCAAGTCTGTGACTCCTGTCCAACTGAATTATCGTCGGTAAAACATGCATAATGAGGTAGTTCAACCATTTTAAAGATACAGGTAGTGTTAAAAACTTTCCTCAAAGTGGACACCCGCCTGTGCCACAAGCAGCCATTGACAGTGTGCAAGCTGCAGTCAAGCACAGCCTTGCTTGAGAAGTCAATTAGTCATGCTTCACATGAATTTCAGCAAGTGAGATCAACAGTCTTTAAAGTCCTCCATAAGAATTTACGTCTTTAAGTGTACAAAATGTAAATGGTCCAAGCTTTGTAACCAAATGATAACCTTCTGTGTTATGCACTCACATGTTTCATGCTGGCTTCCATTAATCATGACAATGAGTATCTAAAAATGTGAACATTTTAGATGAATGTTGAGAATGAAAAATTCCCTGGAAGGCAGATGAATTGTGATGATCCAATCACAAGGCCCCCATGCTCTCCTGACATCACACCCTCAGACTTCTTTCTATGGTGGTACATCAAGGATCGCTTGTACAGAACAGCAACCAATAACAGTGCTACTTTTCGCACAAGGATCAATGAAGCAGTCTAAACTGTTAATACTGAAAGGCTGGCACATAAATGGGCAGAAGTCTAATATATCCTTGCTGTCCTACGGGCCACATATTGAGATTCTGGAGCAAAAATAAAAAACCTCATTGAACTGCAGAACATTTAAAAACCAACTGCAATGTTCAATCTTTAATAGTGTCAAGTATAATATTTTGAAATGATAGCAGGGCTCTATGGACATACTGTACATTGATTTAAATGTACGTACACGTAAAATATTAATAAGTTTTTTACAGTACAGTCAAACCTTGATGGTACAGACACTAACGGTTCCCCCAAATTTGTCTACGACCGAGTTGTCTGTATGAACCAAAATGGCCCAATTTCAACCCATGTGCCCCCCCCCCCCTTTTTAACGTGAAAATTGTGTCCAAACAGCATATTTTGCTAACTGACTACATTAAGTCACGTTTGCACATCTCTGACGGAGAAATTATACGTTTTGATGAAACGGAAATTTATGTATTAGGGTAATATATTCCGAGTAAAATAATACCAGAGTTTTGCAGAAAAGATTTCTAAGCGATTTCAAATTAACGAAAACGATTGCAACGCCACACATATGCTTATCAAAAACAGCTGTGATACCAGTGTTTACATTTCCAGTGAGCAAATAAAACATTTCATACTGTTTACATTGATTAAATATAAATTAATTTAATAGGGTGGCATATTTTGAGCAGAAAATACAACTGAGAGAGCTAAAATTAACAAAAAAGCAGACCGCTACATACACTGCCGGATAACAAAAATAGCGCACACAGAAGGAAACATTGAATAGTACTGAAACTTTATAGAGGCTGTGATCATGAGTAATACACATGATCACAAAAACAGAGCAGCAGACAAAAATTATAAAATGTCCAACCTTTTCATGCATTCATTTTTTAAAAATGTATGAATAAAGCACTGGTATACAAAATGTGATTAAAATTAAACATACAGAACTTACTGTTTCTGAAAACAGTCTATAGCAAGAGGAGTATAATTCTTTATTTGCAAAACAATTTCTCTCACAGAACAATAATTATTTGGTAACCAATAGATTTGCAATGAATTTACTGGGCTGCTAATGAGAATGTTTTCGCTGTAGAGAAAATCTGTTACCTTAAAGTGCTTTCCAGGTTTAAATTTCCAGGAACAGTCACCAGTTCCCAACTTTTCCAGGTTTTCCCTGAGCATTTTCAAATTCCCTGACTTTTCCAGATTTTTAAGGTTTTCCAGACCTGAAACAACCCTGATGATGCACAAACCCGTTCCTTAGTTATGCAGAAAAGACGATTGGGCGATTTAAAATTAACGAAAAAGCAGACAGAATCGCCACACGTATGCCTAACAAAAACAGCAACTATACGACCTGTGTTTACATTTCCCACGAGCAAATGAGATGTTTGACGTAAATAAAATAATATTTTATTGCACAGACATTTTCTATTCAAAACTTTGTATGCATCTTACAGATGCAAAAAAAAATTTAAAAAGAAAAACCAATGCTGTTACAATCTCGAAATAAAACTTCACGTCGGTAGCAAATTACGTTTTTAATAATATCACAGAAAAATTAAACCTCCGTAGCATAACATTAGCAGGATAAACATGTAAACAATAAATCCAACACTAAGACATTACCACATAACCATTCTTTATATACATATTTCTCTTTGTCCTTACAGTTTGGCATTAATAAAGTTAGGTGATGGAGAAATAAGTTGTAAATACGACACATTAGGAAAGCGTGCACTTTTTCTTTACATTTGGAACACGTGGCAGCAGCATTACGTACTTTCCGCCTATGACACGTGAAACGAGGGAATGTGTCGTTTGGAAACACTTGTGAGCTGGAGACAGTTTCTCTGCNTTTATTGCACAGACATTTTCTATTCAAAACTTTGTATGCATCTTACAGATGCAAAAAAAAATTTAAAAAGAAAAACTAATGCTGTTACAATTACGAAATAAAACGTCACGTCGGTAGCGAATTACGTTTTTAATAATATCACAGAAAAACTAAACCTCCGTAGGGTAACATTAGCAGGATAAACATTACAACATGTAAACAATAAATCCAACACTAAGACATTACCACATAACCATTCTTTATATACATATTTCACTTTGTCCTTACAGTTTGGCATTAATAAAGTTAGGTGATGGAGAAATAAGTTGTAAATACGACACATTAGGAAAGCGTGCACTTTTTCTTTACATTTGGAACACGTGGCAGCAGCATTACGTGCTTTCCGCCTATGACACGTGAAACGAGGGAATGTGTCGTTTGGAAACACTTGTGAGCTGGAGATAGTTTCTCTGCTAACTTTCTAAAACACAGCAGTGGCATTATTAAATCAAGCATTTTCCTTATGACATGTGGAAAGGAGGGAGAGGACATTTATGGAAGCAATGCGAGTGCATGTCGCCGGCATCCATCTCCTGTGTAATTTCATATTCTTACTTGAGTGTGATGGCCTGCTTCTTGCTTCCACTCACGTCAGAACCGCAATCCAAAAAATGTGTCCAAAAAGTAACTTAGGTCACGTAGCCACATAAAAAAAAAAGTATCAAAAATAGAAATTCAAGCAAATAGCGCCATGAAGTCGCCAATAAATATAAATCCAAATCGTAGTCAGTAAAGAAAAGCAAAAAAATCCAACTTATTACAACAATAGACAACCAAAAACATAGATAACTGCAAGCGAACTTCTCAGGAATTGAGGAATAATAACCAGACCAAGATAGGTGGAACTGGCACGGATAAAAAAAAAAGGTGGGTGAAAGGCGGAGTTCTTTCTTTATACTGCCTGCCGCGGGGCAGGGGGTGGAGCGTGCCATGCTGCACCTGTGTATCTCAGCTGATACTACAGAGTGCAAAAGAAAACTGCACCAGCTGTCAGCTCAACAACCTCGCTCGTGCGCTACACACTAGTGACGGTAAATTAAAATAAATTTCTGCCGGGTTTTTTGTAATTTTCACCATGTGATGCATTGCGCAAGGGTGGAGTCCATACAACCCGTGTTANAAATTTCTGCCGGGTTTTTTGTAATTTTCACCATGTGATGCATTGCGCAAGGGTGGAGTCCATACAACCCGTGTTATGTTTTAGTGTTGCAGCTTTCAAAGGTTTCTGCGGAATTTTTTTCTTCTATTTTTTACGTATTCTTAATTTACACAATTCGAGAGGTAGCTGCAAACACGGTACAAATGTACATCCCATAACCTCAGTGGTAATATTTGGACTAGGGATTGTTAAGTTTGCACAGAGACCACCGCTGTTCATGTACTGTGCCTACAGAAAGAGCTGCAAAGTGTAGGCCTTAAGGAATATCTTATGAATACATAAGCACAGATAGAACCTCCTCTCCTCTTGTAACCAACTACACATGGCACTCTCCGAGTTGACTGGATGTTAACGGCAGGTGTTTTCCCATGGTAGTTGTCTACATCCCTTAAGGCTGGCAAGAAAACAGTAGCAGTACGTCCATATATAACAAAACGTTAACTTGGAAGCAGCATAACCTTAAATTGCTTAAATGACATCTACTGCCATTTTTATTACCTTCTGTCACGCTTCTGAAAGGCACCTGATATTAGCAATGCTATGTTTTTTAATATTTGAAAAAAGATACCCTACTGTTTTAAGGATGGTCTCTCATGTGTGAAAACAATTTCCTGTGATAGGTTCCTTTAATTTGGGATTGCAGGGGCTCGTATTGAGTGAATACGGAGGATATTCCTTGTACCTTCTCTTATACTGCTACAAATGCCAATTTTTGACAGCTCTATAACGGGCAGAACTACAAACTTTGTAACAGTGCCGCAACAAATGAAACCATTTGCAGTAAGATCACAGTTAAAAGTTAAAAACAATATTGTGTTAAAAATAATAAAATAAAAAATTATGGCATGGTTACTTTGTATTTAAACAATTTCATCTTTAATGTATTTTTCAAATGAATATAGCATTCTAACCCACCTTGCACAGTTGTAAACAAGACTTGGTGCATGATGCATGCCATGTTGGTTATTTAATTTTTGCGCAAAAAAAATGTGTCCATTTAGCATTTTATTCCTGTACATTAGTGGTCTTCAACAAGCATTACATATTTCTGCACAGAACCTCCACCATGTCCATGGTGGACTGTAACCATAAATTAATAAAGCTATGTTCTTTGACTGTAAATGTCTATTTGCTCTGGCTGAAGTGTCCATCTTGCCACATAGATAAAACCAGCATAATCCCGCTGGACCACAACTCCTTAAATGTCACGAATAAACTTTGAAATTCTGAAAAATATTGGTCAACAGATATAAATGTTTGTGAGAGAAAAAAAATCACTCATTAGATTATGGCGATATATAAAGTGTGTGATCTACAATGCAGCCTGCAACACTATAGCCAGGGAAAATTGATCCTTTAATCAAAAAATGTTGAAGACCACTAGTGTAAATCTTGTTTTTACAGCAAACTAGCATAACCATTCTTTATTCTAATTCCCAAGCAGTGCTGTTCATGGTATATTATTAAAATTTCGTTAGCATTTTCGTATCACGATATTGAAACATTCTAGCAATGTGTTTGGATTTATTTAGTCATCCCTTTACCGTGTGCAATGGTAAGTATTTCTGATGTGATACACATTCCTGAACAAAATGTTCACAGAAAACACACACGCATTTATGTAAAGCCATTTCCTTGTTACTAAAGTGCCAGTTATTTGAACCATATAATGGATGTTAGGCATACCTTCGACCAATATCAAATTTTAAATCATTCTTGGAATTTGGGCTAATGCAGTCCAAGGTATGAAGTGTCAACTTCAGATGTAGTTCATTTTTCGATATAGATTTATTTATTACTGGCTTACTAAAGACTAAAATAAGAGATTTATAACTCTGTAGGCCTAGCCACTTCTGTGTCTAAACACCATCTGGTGTTATTCCGCAGTTAATTTATGCACACTTATTATGCACATTATCTTCTTGAATTAATAACTTTTTAGTATAATATTTTTTTTTGTTAACTGTAGATATGACAGTTTGCATCCCTTGGAGTACCGGAGATTTGCATCTTTCAGTCAAATGTAGATAATATAAGTCAATTGAATGCATAAAAAAGTTATGCAATTTTTTTTATTTATAATGTTATTCAAAAATATTTTGTCGATCTTGTGTGAACTGCCACTTCCTGATACAGTAGTATAAAAGTAGTCAAAGTATGTTTAACTCAAGAATGTACAATTCTGGAGTTATTTTTTCATGAACAGCAAGTGTATGAAGTATGAAATCAAATGTAAAATAAACTAGTTATAAGTTTTTTTGCAATAGGAATGTTAAGAGTGTAAACTTCTAGCATTGATGCAGCAGAAGTCAACCTTCGACATATGACCACGTGTCTCAATGAATTAACACAAATATGGTACAAAATTTGAAACAACATTAATCACACAGCTCCAGAAGAACTCAATAAAACATATTTTAAAGCTAGAGCTGTCAATAATTGTGTAAGTTGAAAGTTAACTTAATACAACATCTGCTGTGTTACAGTGCTACTGACAGGGTTGTTTTTTATAGTGTACAGGTGTAAATAAACTTCCCATAGGACAACACATTGTGTCAAAATAATGCATGTGACAACAGAACGCCAACTTTAATAATACACATTAGTAACTATAAGGGTGTAATGAGATGTCTAGCTTAAACTGAAATTACTCAACTGTGTAGGACCTGTATTCATGTAATAAATCACCTAGACTTATATACGACACACACTTGTAAACTAGTACCATCAACTAAAGAAAACAAATAGCATTTAAGAATTTTCATTCCATTAATTTAATATATTCAAAGATTATAAAAGAATTAAATTTCCTAAGCCACTTTTACAAAATTACCAAATACAATATGTTCCAAATATTTGTGTTATTAAATTTAAACAGTTTCACATTGTACTGAACTAGAAAGTCCGCCCCAATAATTTACTGGTCTGAAACATTGTTAATCTTTTAATGAACATTGTTAATCTTTTATTGCAAATAAGTTTGTCCAGCTGCTAATAAAAGTATGTGCAATTGAATTTCTTAGAGAAGTATAGGGCGTTTTATACTGGCTTTGTCTCTCTGGAATCACAAATAACATTTCTTAAAACCTCCTGGAATTAAACATTTTTATACGTTCACAGGTAATTAAAAAATATTGCGAAAAAACAAAGAATTCNCTTAAAACCTCCTGGAATTAAACATTTTTATACGTTCACAGGTAATTAAAAAATATTGCGAAAAAACAAAGAATTCGGTTGTTTACACTATACACTTTACATTTCAGCTGATTATGGTAGGGAAAAGAAGGATAATTTCGTGGGATGAATGGAACAGTCTGCCATGCATCTTGAAGCATCCTTGATACGACTTGCACAATTTACTTAATAAAAAGGAACTGAACAGTGCTCGGGACACAACCGTCCGCCACAAAGAATGAGAACGTTATATTTAAAATGTTTGGCGATTCGCACATTACCGTGTTCAAGCCGACAGTTCAAAAATCTTATACAGAGTTAATAAACTTANGAAAATGTTTGGCGATTCGCACATTACCGTGTTCAAGCCGACAGTTCAAAAATCTTATACAGAGTTAATAAACTTAACGAAACCTTCAACCACATTTAAATACAAAATAATAAATTTTAAAATAGAAATATTTCCTATTTTTTGTTTTAAACATAATATAGGTGGCTAAACTGACTCACTACTACCAATCTTTAAAGTCATAACAGAGCACAATTTATAGATAAAACAAATGAAAATATTTACTTGAAAGGCGAAAATATTTGAAAAAGAAAATTATTTACATGTTTACATTTACTATTATTATCCTTATGACCAAAATAAAATACAGTCCACTTCGACAACGTCTCGTTAACTCAATGCAAAACAGGTCTAAGTACAGCATAGTTTAAACACCAAACCTTAAAAAATATATAGAAAAAACTCAAAACAATACATGAAAATTAATAGAATCATACATTTTAGATGCAAGTGTGGATGGAAAAAATGCCACATGTCAGCTGCTCAACCTCCTTTCCCTCACCCACCCCTCATGCGTGCAAAACAAGAGTGATCCAAAGGCAACACCCGTAACCGGATAAGATGGAGCAGAGTTACAGAACAAGCTATGACAACACTGTCGGGGCTGATGTTACCCCCTCCACCCTTGTAAGATTAAATGTCTTTGGTAGCAGTTGCGCAAATGTTCTGGTCATCGTCCCCTCTCAGCACAACTCGGGGTGCAAGGAACATTCTGGACCAGGACAACTGAGCTATATAGGCCTCTGTGTGTAGAGTCTGGAGTTGTGTGTGCCGTTAACCAGGTGTGCGGTACCATCAAACCGACGAACAACAATGCAGTGACCGGTGAAGCCTGCGAGCATCGGGGAGTAGGGAATAAGATTGACTGGCTGGAATGTGTTGGGACTATTTGTGAGAGTGGCAGACACTTAAAATTACGTTAACGTACGACTACGGACAATACGACTGTATGTGCGTAACAAGTGAGGATTAACCAGTTGTAGCTAGCAAAAGACAGTGGTAAGGACTAAAGAGATTGGAATTAAATATTGCGGCCATTGATATGAATAATAAGTGATAAGAGTAGAAAAGATAATTTAATGTTGCAGTGATTTCCTTGTTCATATGCAATGTATTGACAATGTTGCCACTACTGTGTTTTCAGTCCTCATCACTTACGAAAGCAACTGGCCAAATTGTCTCCAAACGCATTAAAGAACACAAAAATATTCTAGGAAGGGTAAAAAGAAACTCCAGACCTGCTGAACATACTTGTGACAAAAGCTGTAAAATACTCTGGAAAAATGCTTACTCTGGAAGAACACCAAATAATTATCAATAAGTATCAAAACAACATGCATGTGTATCTTAAGAGAAAATTATTTCCATCAAAAAACAAATGTGAACCAGCAACCACTGCAGGAAGATGACATACAATTATTTCCCACAAACTTGAATTTTTATTGTGTGATACCAGCATAATGTTATTTTTAGAAAAAAAAACCCACTCACAATTGGAGCGGTCATCTCTGACTGGTACATCCCGCTCTACTCGCTTGGACTGTATTAGATAATACTATTAAGGTGTACAGAGAAACAACACTCAGGGCACTATTCACCTGTGTCAAACGCTGTTCAAGATTTGCTGACACAGTGTTGCACCCCTTATAATAGTATGTATTGTACATTTCATCCAGCCATATACTGAACCAAACAGAAGGGCAATATAATTACTCTCAAGAGCTAACACTGCAGTCTGAACAGAAGCTATACTACTCTTACAATATTGTAAGTATACAAATACTTTAAATTTTAGTAAGGATGTACACTAAATCAGACTGCAGGCCCTCTCATAAATGAAGTAATCAATATGATGAGGCTGCCTCAAATAACCTCTGCTGAACAAGTACTGATAGGCAGACTTACAAAGGCAGACATTCTGCCAAAATCATGGAAAGTCTATGTATGTCATTTGTCGCACTGCACTATGCAAATTTGCCTGGAGCTATCACCCTCGGACAAACGACAAAGAAATGCTGAACAATTGTTCAATGCTAAAACTCACTAAGTGTGAAATTCAAAACCATATCACATCTGCTTCATAGTTTTCTAATTTTTGTGAACATTAAGAGTATTTTGAAATTAATAGTACCAGCTTAGCTTCTACTTACAAGCTGTGTTTCTGAAAAGATTCTCAGTTGTTGCAACATTGGGTACCCATCGTCAAGCAAACTGCTATCATCTGATGCATTGAACAAATTAGCTGAAGCCAAGCGAAGATTTTTACATGGCGCAGTTTTCAGGGATATTTTAGCCACGTTGTCAGGAAAACATACTGCTCTAGCATGTTTCATGTTATCCAAATTCTCTAAAAGTGTGTTGGGAACATATTGTGACGGCCCTGAAAAACAAATAAGTGCAATTAATTACAGTAAGTCCGGAAAATTTCAAACACAAATTATCATGGTGCATGCTACCATGCAGTAAAGAACATTCATGGTGGAGTTTCAGTGTCTAACTAGATAAAAAATGTACTGAGCACTATAATGTGAAGTTGCAACATCACACAACACAGAGGACATAAAAAATGTTGCTGTAATAATGGCATTTTTATCCTGCTGGTGAAACAAAAATTAAGGGGGAAATTTTTTGTGCATTTAAAAGTTAAAAAAAAATGGATTCATATGCACATGCACATGCACATGCATATACACATCACACACATGCATGTACACTGAAGAGCCAAAAAAATAGGTACACCTGCCTAATATTGTGTAGGGCCCCC